>JAVJIF010013035.1:0-115189 GCA_038442645.1 Agave tequilana | reverse complement strand
TGAGTTCTGAAGCAGAAGCAAGTCTGCGTTCAGAACTGGGAAGTAGGTTTCCAAGCGACTTCCAGCAAGAAGTGGGAATCCGAAGCGACTTCCAAAGAAGATTCTGCGAAAATTTGTTCTGAAAGAGGGATCAGAAAATTCAACAGATTCTTTTATAGAATTGTTGTCTGAATCTGGTACTTCTGAAGAAGAATATTCTTCAAACTTTCCATCGTCCTCACAGTGGGTGCTACTCCAAGTAAAGGCAAATATTCATCCGAAATTGTCCTTGTACCGCTGCTTCAACGATCCTGTGGAAGGTACTGGTTGAGTACGGTTCGACCGTACGGTGATTTGGTAGTGCTATCCAAATACCGTGAAGGAGTGTTTGTCTTGGAGACCAGCGTCCATTATCCCGTTAGCACCGGTGCGGGGACGTAATTGTCTTAAGGAGATTCGCTCTAAGCGTACCTCACTCCAAATACTGTATAAGTGGATTAAGTCCTTTATACAGGGGATATACTTTACAGTATATCGAGACTGACTTAGATTCAGTCTAATTGGTGCTTAACCAAGGAAGGAAATTGAAAGGTGGTTCTTAAATTAAGGATGTTCTATTGAACGAAAAACTCCCACCAGATATTTGCCGACCTGGCTAATTAGATTGTTGATATCTCAGTGATCTTGATTAGTTGTCAGATTGATCTCTGTTAAGCAGATACCCAACAAAGAGTGCCATGAGATGAGGATGGTGTTTAACGAAGCATTGATCCTCGTTACAATCAAGTAGTTGACCAATTTGTCTCTTCATATTTCATCCAAGTTTATGCAACGCAGCTCTGTTAATTAAAATATCATCTAGACTGTTCTAATTTCTGTACACCCTTTGCTTGCTTTGAAATGTCAGAAAATCTTTTACAGTTTCTTTGCCAAGAGTACACTCACAGAAAAATAATAAATGTGTTAGAGTTCCAGTATCCAATTACAATTACACACCAGTCTCATAAGAGTAATCTTGCAATTATACAGAGGCCAAACTCAATGATTTGAGCAGTTCAAAGAAAAAAGAAAAAATCTACAGCTGTGTTGGTTCTGTGGAATTATCTTCCTCCTGTTGATTGGTACCCTCCACCACCATTAGCATAAAACCTTTCAGGTTGAGTTCTTTGCTCAAACTCCTTTTCTTCCTGACTTCCCTCCTCGTGACACCGAAAGGTTTTTTTTTTTTTTTAATTATTACTGAGGGTTTTTTCTTTGAAAAAAAATGTCCTTTTTTTGAATGTTGAACTTTTTCCCACAAAAAATATGTCCATGACCACTCCAACTTCTCAAATTATTTTCCATCATCTCAACATTCATTTCACATTTGACACTAGTTTTTGCTACTTTTCACCTGTTTCTCAGACTTGACAGGTCAATTTAGACAGTTCTCAATTTGAGAAGTTATTAGGGATAATTTTGCCCTTTGGATACACAGTTGTCTGGAACCAGTTCTGTGCTTCTATTGTTAATTGCATGGCGCTAATATTGATTCATGATATTATGCAAGTGTGCATGCATGACACAGACATGCATACAGCATCAACTTAGGTATGCAGTTGCATGTTTCGAAATCTGCACTAAAACATCCTTACTTTGAAATGCGTAACAGATAACACATCAGTCACGTTGGGGTCTGAAAGATCAACAACTACATCGTTTTGTTAGCAGTATCTCACAAGGTAAACACATTGTCAGAATATGGTCAAGGCCTGCTCTCATCTTAGAAATACTGTTCTTAATGTGAAAAACTATTGCTGCTAGTTTCAAAATTCTGTATTTAACTCATTTTCATTAGTTTTGAGTGAAATCTAACTACTTTTAGCTCAAAGGATTTAGCATTAAACAGTAACCTACTGATTATATCTTTTCTCTAATATTATTATGCAGGAAAGGTAGATGAATTTAGCTTGAAAAAAAGGGAACTGCAGCGGCAAGAAAAAGCAAAGTGAACAAAAAATCTGGCAGGGGATTGACGGCCTTACGGTCGCGATTTGCGACCGAACTGTCTCTCGATCTCCTCCGGGATAATGTCATCTTCCAGTAGAGCTTGGATCAGAAGGCCTTCGTCAGTCCCTTCATCGATTCGAGGTGTGTGGCTTTGACGCTTCCTTGTTGATTTCTTACGGATTTTGACAGCCATGAAGCTTTCCCGATGACCTCCTTGCTCTTCTTCTTCGTACTCTGCCGCAGGGATGCTGTCCAGCTCCGCGCAATCTGCGACCGAAGAAGATGGGGTTGGGGCCAGTATAGCTCTGAACTTGTCAATGGCAGCAGCATCGAGCTTACCAGTTGAAACATGAGACAGGGAGAATGTGGATAGGGAGCAGGGTTGTGGTTCTTCAGACATTTGGATCCCTGCGGATCCAAACCAGAGTTCAGTGGCGGGCGGGAATCACAAGGAAGAAGAAGAGGGACGTGCGATGCAAAAGGACGCTGGTAAAGAATCAAGACACTGAAACAGTCCCAATTGTGGACTTTGATGATTGCATCTGTATTCGACAAGGAAAAAGAAATTGAGATATTTGCTATTTTCTCTCTAAGTGAGATGTCAATATGAGTAACGATGTCATTGGCTATTTTAGAACTAAATGTTGGGTATTCTGCTTAATAAGAATCAATCTGACAACTAATCAAGATCACTGAGATATCAACAATCTAATTGGCCAGGTCGGCAAATATCAGGTGGGAGGTTTTCCGTTCAAAAGAACGTTCCTTAATTTAAGAACCACCTTTCAATTTCCTTCCTTAGTTTAAGCACCAATTAGACTGAATCCAAGTCAGTCTCGATATACTGTAAAGTATATCCCCTATATAAAGGACTTAATCCACTTATACAGTGACACTTAGACTGAATCTAAGTCAATCTCGATATACTGTAAAGTATATCCCCTGTATAAAGGACTTAGTCCACTTATACAGTATTGAAGTGAGGTACGCTTACAGCGAATCTCCTTAAGACAATTACGTCCCCGCACCGGTGCTAACGGGATAATGGACGCTGGTCTCCCAAGATACAACACTTCTTCACGGTATTTGAATAGCACTATCAAATTACCGTACGGTCGAACCGTAGTAACCAGTACCTACACAGGATTAGTAAAACAGCGGTATAACGACAAATTCAAATGAATATTTGTCTTACTCTTTTTGGAGGAACACCCACTGTTGAGGACGTAGGAAGGTTGAAGAATTTTGGCAGAATCTCCTTTAGGAAGTTGCTTCGGATTCCCACTTCACTTGGAAGTCGCGGATTCCCACTTCGTTGGAAGTCGCTCTGGAAGTCGTGGATTCCCACTTCGCTGGAGGCCCAGTTCAGAACCGAAATCAGAACTTTTAGAGAGAGAGAGGAAATCTCAGATTTGGTGTATCTGAGAATGGACCCCTGGAGCGCTTTTTATAGCGCTCTGGAGGGGTATTCTCGTCCGCCAATTCCCAACAGTTGCGACGGTTCTGTCCGAACCGTCGCAACCGACCAACCGCTCTGTCGGTTTTCCGACAGCGGTTGGCGAACGGTTCGGATCCGTTCGCGCGGGCGGACACCCGTTGGAGTTTTCGAATCCTTCGCGGGCGGGTTGGATTAACGTCCCCTGATTCAAAAAGAGAACCAGGTAGGGAACTCTGATCAGACCACGGACCACGGACCACCGAGCCCACGGCCACGGACCCGGACCCAGGCCCAGGCCCGAGCCCGAGCCCGGCCTGGCACCGGCACCGGCCGGCGGCCGCCGCCAGCGGCGGCGCGCGTGCGTGCACGTACGCATGTACGAGTATAGTTCCCTCCAATTCGCGCGCGAAAACTCCAAGTACCCAAAGGGCACACCCTTTGGTCTCATTTTTTCTCTATTTATACCCCATATACTTCCATCACATGGCCAATGTGGGACTAAATGCTTGTAGCTAAATTTAGTCCCTTTTGGCTTTGAATTAGGCAATCTTTGAACTTGAATATCTCATTCATTCGAAGTCGGAATTGAACATGTAAATATACCACGTTCATCACAAATGGAAGGAGACACACTCCAACCATCATCCGGTTGATTTGATCAACGGATCTTGCCATAATTCATCTCGAAGATTCAGCTTTATTTTCTTCAATTCCAACAATCCCCCACAATGAATGAAGAATTCAAGGAAATGACACACAAGAGACTGACTCTATTGTGTAAGGTACTTTAGAAAAGAAACTGCATAAGGATAGGTGAACTAAGTCTTGAACCTTCCATAGCGAAAGCTTTATCGGACTTACTGGCTAATCAGTGAACTAGGTCTTGAACTGTTAGCCGTTAGTGTAAGCCAAGTCAACAAGCTTCACACAGTGACTTTCCAAATCAACTTTGGTTCTCTGTTGTGTCCGTTTTGACCCTGGACATTCTTGGTTTCAGAGAGTATCTTTAGGGAATAACAGCCTCCATAGAGATTCCCAAGAGCGACCCAACTCTATACTCACATAGGTGATGGACCTATTAAGAGTAGTCTACTCTACTCTACTTGTTTAGTAACAAGATATAGGCATCATTAAAAGCGTTAAGCTTATCCTTAACCCACTTGTAGAAAAGCACTTATGTGCACCTTAGGAATGGATTGGAGTCAAGCTCCCAAGTGCTTACTTGCTGAGTCAATCATAACTAGTTTTTCCTCTTGAACTTAGTCCGTGGGATCTCCAGTCGCTAAGTGAGGTTTCCATTAAGCTGACTCGGTAAGGTTAGGCTTTTAGACCCATTCCCCTCGATGCGCAGTTTATACGCTCTCCACTTAAACCTTTAGTAAGCGGATCCGCTAAATTATCCTTTGACGATACAAAGTCAATAGAGATAATTCCATTTGAGAGCAACTGCTTCACGGTATTATGTCTACGACGAATATGTCTAGACTTACCGTGTATATCACATTTTGTGCCCTAGATATAGCTGCTTGATTGTCGCAGTGTACATATAGCGGGCACTGGCTTTTGCCACAACGGTAATCTTCTAAGAATTGTCGAAGCCATTCTGCTTCTTCTCCAGCCTTATCTAAGGCTATGAATTCCGATTCCATAGTGGAACGGGCAATACATGTTTGCTTAGAAGATTTCCATGATACCGCTGCTCCTGCTAGAGTAAATACGTATCCGCTAGTTGATTTTGATTCCTTAGAATCTGCAATCCAATTAGCATCACTGTATCCTTCCAGTACAGGAGGATACTTTCCATATCTCAAGGCATATTCCTTGTATGTGATATGTAACCCAATACTCGTAGTAGAGCGGTCCAATGTAGATCACTAGGATTACTAGTGTATCTACTTAACTTGCTTACAGCGTAAGCAATATCGGGTCTAGTGCAATTCATTAAATATATTAGACTTCCGATAATCTGAGAATACTCCAACTGGCGTATTCCAGTTCCTGTATTCTTATGAAGGTGGACGTGTGGGAGAAAAGGATTTGTATTCTCTTTTATCCCATGATCCTTGAATCTTCTATCATCTTATCCACGTAGTGAGATTGAGATAGACTGATTCCATCTGGTGTTCTAGTAATTTTAATTCCTAAAATTACATCAGCAACCCCAGATCCTTCATATCAAACTGTTGGATAACATTCTTTTAGTGGACTTAATAATCTCAATATTAGTCCCAAGTATCAACATGTCGTCTACATAAAGACAAACAATGATACATGCATCTCCAACTGTTTTCGTGTAAACACACTTATCGCATTCATTGATAGTGAATCCATCTTTGATCATGACACTATCAAATTTCTCATGCCATTGTTTAGGAGCCTGCTTTAAACCGTATAAGGATTTTACCAATTTACACACCTTGTGTTCTTGGTTCTTGACTAAATCCTTCTGGTTGCTCCATATAAATTTTTTCATTTAATTCACCATTTAAGAATGCAGTCTTGACATCCATTTGATGGATATCTAAGTTGTGCAATACTGCAATCGCAATCAACATCCGAATGGACGTTATTCTTGTTACTGGTGAATATGTATCGAAGTAGTCAAGTCCTTCTTTTTGCCGATAACCCTTGGCTACTAATCTAGCCTTGTACTTATCGATAGATCCATCGGGTTTTAATTTTCGTTTGAAAATCCACTTACACCCAATTGGTTTACTTCCAAGAGGCAAGTTTACAATTCCCAAGTATGATTACTTAGTATGGATTCTATTTCGCTATTTATAGCTTCTTTCCACATTTGTGCTTCTGGGTTGACATAGCCTTTAAATGTTTGAGGCTCGCTCTCAATAGCGTATGCTATGAAATCTGGATCAAAAGATTTTGAGATTCTAGATCTCTGACTTCTTCTTGGTTCAATTTCCGCATTTACAATTGGTTCCTCGGGGCTTTCGTCCCTGAACGCCATCTCGTGTGTTCTTTTCCCAGAAGTCTTATCTGCTTCCCGTTTGTACGGAAAGATATCTTCAAAGAACACAGCATCTCGAGATTCGATAATCATGTTTACATGAATATCTGGTATTTCTGATTTATGAACCAGAAACCTATAGGCACTACTATTCAAGGCATAGCCTATGAATACGCAGTCTATAGTTTTTGCTCCCAACTTAGTCTTTTTGGGTAATGGTGCCAGCACCTTTGCAAGGCACCCCCACATTTGAGGTAATGGTAGGAAGGTGTCCTTCCATGCCATAACTCGAATGGTATAAGACCAAGTTTCTTGTGGGTACTCTATTTAGAATATGATTTGCAGTTAATAGAGCTTCCCCCCACAAGTTCTGCGGAGCTCCAGAACTTACGAGCATGGAGTTAACCATCTCCTTCAAAGTTCTGTTCTTCCGTTCAGCAATTCCATTCTGCTGAGGAGTGTATGGTGCTGTAGTTTGATGTATTATACCAAAACTAGCACATAACTCACTAAAATCATTTGATTCATATTCTCCGCCTCTATCGGATTTTAGAATCTTGATTTTCTTGTTGAGTTGATTCTCAACTTCGGCTTTATATGTTGTAACCATATTTATTGTCTCATCCTTACTGTTCAAAAGATACACATAACAGTATCTTGTACAGTCATCGATAAAAGTAATGAAATACTTTTTACCGCCTCTAGTTGGCATAAACTTCAAGTCACATAGATCGCTATGGATTAACCCTAAAGGTTCTGTATTTCGATCTATTGAGTGAAATGAATTTTTAGCCAACTTGGCCTCAACACAAACCTCACACTTGCGAATTTCTTCCAAGTTGAGTTTAGGAATATATCCCAGATTAGACAAGTTCTTTAAAGACTTGTAATTTACATGCCCTAATCTAGCATGCCACAAATTAGGAGACTCAAGCAAATAAACAGAAGAATTTTCTTTATTATAAGCTTCGGGTACATATACACAGACTTTTTGTCTACCACTGCAACATTGTCTTTAAAAAGACAATCAACAAGATTCTTATTTTGTTTGAGACGGCTGCGACATTCATTCGCCTTATGCCCCTCTTTGTTGCAGATGTAGCAAGTTCCCTTGAAGCGCATGTTCTTGCCTTCTTGGACCTTGCCTTTGTACCCCTGGGAAGTCTTCTTCCGCTTTAAGCCTTTGGAAGTAGACGCTTTTCCCTTTGAGTCTTCGATCACATTGGCTTTTGCTTCGTAGGAGTTCTTACTGCTCCTTTTCTCGGACTTTCTGTTGTCCTCCTCAATACGAAGCCTCACAATGAGATCCTCCAACTTCAACTCCTTTCGCTTGTGCTTAAGGTAGTTCTTGAAATCTCTCCACGCAGGTGGGAGTTTCTCCACGATAGTAGCAACCTGAAAATTTTCAGGTAGGATCACACCTTCGGCTTCTATCTCATGCAAGATAAGTTGGAACTCTTGCACCTGACTGATTACAGTCTTCCTGTCCACCATTTTGTACTCCAGAAATCGTAACGACGAACTTCTTGGTACCAGCATCCTCAGTCTTGTACTTCTTGTCAAGACTGATCTATAACTTCTTTGCCGTTGTGATAGGACTGTAGACATTGTAAATAGAGTCATCCAGTCCATTTAAAACATAATTTCGGCAAAGGAAGTCACATGAGTCCATGCATCAGTTGCAGGCTCTGGTGGATCTTCTTCAGGAATCTGGCCAGATGAAGAGTGGTCAAGTAGAAGAGCATCTTCTGTTGCCACCTCTTGAATTCTGTGCCATCAAATTTTCCTGGCTTCTCCGGCTTCGGGTTAGGAAGTGGAGTAGGCATCAATGCTTGTAGCATGTTTGGTGCCTTACTTGAGCTATCTTGATTAGTCTCAGACATCTTCTGTAAGTTCAAGCAGAACAGAAGTAAGAAACTATAATTGTCTTAAGATTGTTGGGTATTCTGCTTAACAAGAATCAATCTGACAACTAATCAAGATCACTGAGATATCAACAATCTAATTGGCCAGGTCGGCAAATATCAGTGGGAGGTTTTCCGTTCAAAAGAACGTTCCTTAATTTAAGAACCACCTTTCAATTTCCTTCCTTAGTTTAAGCACCAATTAGACTGAATCCAAGTCAGTCTCGATATACTGTAAAGTATATCCCCTGTATAAAGGACTTAATCCACTTATACAGTGACACTTAGACTGAATCTAAGTCAATCTCGATATACTGTAAAGTATATCCCCTGTATAAAGGACTTAGTCCACTTATACAGTATTTGAAGTGAGGTACGCTTACAGCGAATCTCCTTAAGACAATTACGTCCCCCGCACCGGTGCTAACGGGATAATGGACGCGCTGGTCTCCCAAGATACAACACTTCTTCACGGTATTTGAATAGCACTATCAAATTACCGTACGGTCGAACCGTAGTCAACCAGTACCTACACAGGATTAGCAAAACAGCGGTATAACGACAAATTTCAAATGAATATTTGTCTTACTCTTTTGAGGAACACCCACTGTTGAGGACGTAGGAAGGTTGAAGAATTTTGGCAGAATCTCCTTTAGGAAGTTGCTTCGGATTCCCACTTCACTTGGAAGTCGCGGATTCCCACTTCGTTGGAAGTCGCTCTGGAAGTCGTGGATTCCCACTTCGCTGGAGCCCAGTTCAGAACCGAAGTCAGAACTTTTAGAGAGAGAGAGAAATCTCAGATTTGGTGTATCTGAGAATGGACCCCTGGAGCGCTTTTTATAGCGCTCTGGAGGGGTATTCTCGTCCGCCAATTCCCAACAGTTGCGACGGTTCTGTCCGAACCGTCGCAACCGACCAACCGCTCTGTCGGTTTTCCGACAGCGGTTGGCGAACGGTCGGATCCGTTCGCGCGCGGGCGGACACCCGTTGGAGTTTTCGAATCCTTCCGCGGGCGGGTTGGATTAACGTCCCCTGATTCAAAAAGAGAACCAGGTAGGGAACTCTGATCAGACCACGGACCACGGACCACCGAGCCCACGGCCCACGGCCCACGGACCCGGACCCAGGCCCGAGCCCGAGCCCGAGCCCCCCGGCACCGGCCGGCCGCCGCCAGCGGCGGCGCGCGTGCGTGCACGTACGCATGTACGAGTATAGTTCCCTCCAATTCGCGCGCGAAAACTCCAAGTACCCAAAGGGCACACCCTTTGGTCTCATTTTTTCTCTATTTATACCCCATATACTTCCATCACATGGCCAATGTGGGACTAAATGCTTGTAGCTAAATTTAGTCCCTTTTGGCTTTGAATTAGGCAATCTTTGAACTTGAATATCTCATTCATTCGAAGTCGGAATTGAACATGTAAATATACCACGTTCATCACAAATGGAAGGAGAACACACTCCAACCATCATCCGGTTGATTTGATCAACGGATCTTGCCATAATTCATCTCGAAGATTCAGCTTTATTTTCTTCAATTCCAACACTAAAAGCCCTTTGAAACAAAAGAATCTCAACTGAGAGTATTTTGCCTCAAAAGTAGTATTTGTAAATTTAAAGCAAAGTGTTTACAAAAAAATGCAGATTACAATTTGGCTCACCCGCCATGATCCAATATTCCAATGCCATATTCTTTGCTGCAAAGCTTTCTTATTTCTTTTCTTCTTCTTTTCAACACATTTTATTATATATACCGAACTTCAGACGATGATGTTGGATGGTCAACTTCTTAAACAAAACCGTCTATCATCTTATGAACGACTTGATTTTTTTTTTTTGGAGTAAAAGTGAAGAAGAGCGCTATTCATGTCGGAATGGTGACTGCTATTTTTGAAATGAATCTCAGCCACTTAGATTTTAGTGAACTGTTGTGATTTAGAAAGTGAACCGTCCATTGCCATACTAGCATTGGAGAGGATCCAAATTCTATGGTCACTTGCTTTAATCGACAAGATCGTGTTGGATTCTGCTTAACAGGAATCAATCTGACAACTATTCAAGACCACTGAAATATCAACAATCTAATTGGCCAGGTCGGCAAATATCAGGTGGGAGGTTTTCCGTTCAATAGAACGTTCATTAATTTAAGAACCACCTTTCAATTTCCTTTCTTGGTTAGACACCAATTAGACTGAATCTAAATCAGTCTCGATATACTGAATATCAGTATATCCCCTATATAAAGAAATTAATTCACTTATACAGTATTTTGAGTGAGGTACGCTTAGAGCGAATCTCCTTAAGACAATTACGTCCCCCGCACTAGTGCTAACGGGTGACTGGACGCTGGTCTCCCAAGATACAACACTCCTTCACGGTATTTGGATAGCACTACTAAATCACCGTACGGTCGAACCGTAGTTAACCAGTACCTTCACAGGATCGATCAAGCAGCGGGGCAAAGACAAATTTCAGGTGAATATATGCCTTTACTTTGGAGGAGCACCCACTGTAGAGTAAGAAGGAAGTTTGAAGAATTTTCTTTTTCGGAAGTCCCAGATTCAGACAACAATTCTTATTTCAAGAATATGTTGAATTTTCTGAGCCCTCTTCCAGAATGAATTTTGCAGAATCTCCTTTGGAAGTCGCTTCGGAAACTGACTTTCCACTTCTCGCTGGAAGTTGCTTCAGAACTCCAATTCCCAGTTCAGAACGTAGAAACTCGCTTCAGTTCAGAACTCAGAGAGAAAGAGAGAGAGATTATTCTTTCTCGTTTTGGTGTGTCTGAGAAAGAGAAACCGGAGCACTATTTATAGCGCTCCAAGAGGGGCATTTTCGTCCGCAATAATCCAACAGTTGCAGCGGTTCGGACTGAACCGTTGCAACTATTCGGTCCAACCGCCCAATCGGTTTTCAGACAGCCGTTGGCGGGCGGTTTGGATCCGGAGCAGAGCGGGTCTGGTTCGGGTAGCGGAGCGGATATGCTTGCAACCCATACCCGTGAGACCCGATTCAAAAAGAACCAGGCCGGGTAGGGAACCCGAACCCGAACCCGGCCCGGCCCGGCACTGGCGCGGGCCAGCCGGCCGCCGCCAGCGGCGGCGCGCGCGTGCGCATGTGCGGGCATAGTTCCCTCCCAATCGCGCGCGAAAACTCCAAGTACCCAAAGGGCACGCCCTTTGTTCTCACTTTTCTCTATTTAAACACCATGAACTTCCATCTCATGGCGAATGTGGGACTAAATGCTTTTAGCTACCTTTAGTCCCATTTTGGCTTTGAATTAGGTAATTTTAGACTTGAATATCTCATTCATTCGAAGTCGGAATTGAACATGTGAATATACCACGTTCATCCCCAATGGAAGGAGAACACACTGCAACCATCATCCAATTGATTCGATCAACGGATCTCGCCGTAATTCAATTCAAAGATTCACATTTATATTCTTCATATTCTAACAATCCCTCACAATGAATGGAGATTCAAGGAAATGACACACAAAGAGACTGACTCTATTGTGAAAGGTACTTTAGAAAAGAAACTGCATCAGTGTAACGCCCCGATCCCGGCGATACGGGGACGTCACTGCAACGTATATACGTAAGTCCGAATTACCTTCCCGTATATACGCTAAGCATCAGTACAGACAAGAATCAGAGTACGGAAGCAAATTGTGCATTATACATTCCAACACATATATATATACAATCACAGAGTTATCACCAGAGGTGATGAATATTACAATAATAATACATCACAGATATGCGCAAATGCGAGAGTACAAGAGATATACATATATGAACAGCATAAAGGGTGTCCACATATGTATACAAGGAATGTACAAGTATGAATAGAAAAAGGGCACTCACGAGTTTAAAAAAGAAAACTCGAGAGACTCACAGGGGGTCTGGAAGGATGGAGCTCTGAAAGGTCGGCTGGGGATCCACGCCACCGCTGCGCCACTCTGAGCAGTAAAGGGGGAGATCCTCACGCTCCGGGCTCCAGGACCTGGACATGAGAATCCAGGGGAGTCAGTGAAACTCCCCAGGCGAGTATGATATGATGCCAGGTGGCGAGCCAAGGGTGAGTACAAGAGTCAAGTACAGAAGACAGGAGGGTTAGAACACAAATGAAGTATATATAAGAACGGGTATAACGTAACAATCGTAAAACAGGAAATCCGAAGTAAAATCGATCACAAGCAAAATTGATTGTATACGCTTAGGTTACGGTCCCATGAGACTAGTACATCGAAGGAATAATCCAAACAAGGAAACCCTCATCTATATACCGTTATCTCATGCCACCGAATATCTAAGCGTATAGAATCAGAGTTGCAAAGTAGTCATAACAAGAATACATAACGGATGTGACAAGAGTGCATAACAGGTATCAAAACAGGAATCATAACAGTAATCATAACTGGGGTCACAGGAAACACCTATTATTATTATTACTCGTCTGACCCATATATCTCGGTATGTGACCTGGTGTACGGCCAACCCACATACATCCATATATAAGCAAGTCGAGGGTTGTTAACGGAAGTAGATGGAGAACTGATAGAACTTCTTATAGTGGTTTCCATACACCTGGAACCGGCTTTGGAGGCCCAAAGTCCCCCTATTCTGTAATTCAGATTCACTACCGCCAGTACATATATATATATGTATATACATACTTTTATACCCCACCACTATCAGCAAGATATCATTCCGGCATCCATCACTTCCTCCCATACCCATACAAGTTGTCCTTTTTATGGTTTATTAACAGAATTATCAGGTTACGGGAAATAACTGGACATAACAGTAATAATTGGATTCTAGAGGTGGCCCCACGGATTCAAGAGGTGGCCCCCACCGAGTAAGGTGTGGCACTTTGTTCCGTGTGGCACTTAGTTCCATAAAACAAGACAGGATTCCCGTAAACATGACAATTACAAAGTCAGGTGTATCATGCTTGGTTTTAAAAGATAGCATGACAAGGTGGTGATATATCAAGTAACATGCATACCAATGAGATCGATATAGTCCGGGTCAGTCATGTTATAACAAGAGGGTCTAGCAAGGTAGTGGCATGCCAGGTAGTCAGGTGATAACATACTAGATGGTCGGGTGATATACATGTGTTAAAAGTAAGCATGCAACTGATATGTCTGAGGCAATAACATGGCAATGATAACATAGCAGAAATCTAGAAGTCAACGACCACGAAGGGTCGGCCACGCATGGTATAAAAGCATCAAAAGATATATATAGACATGGAATCAAATACATGAAAATAGGAAATGAAATACTTATCGTTCCGACGAAACTGGAACTCAAATAGAGATAAGAGAAGAGCGAGACTACTCGCATACAAGAAAGTAGCGAGTGAGAATACTCGCCTAAACCTCAAAGCGCCGAAAGATCCGAAATCCACGAAATCCGGGGCACGCCATAAACTATGATATATATATGTAGAGTGAAGAGGAGAGAGAAAGAGAGAAGTGAAGATGATGTTAGTCAAGATACAAGTCAAGAAGTATAATATACAACATATAAACCAAGTATAAGATCCAAGTTTGAGAAGGTAAATAACTGTAACAAACAGACAGAATTAGTCGACTAGGGTAGGATGAGTAGTCGACTAATAAAGGGGTTAGTCGACTAACAGTCTGGTATAGTCGACTAATACTGGGTTCCAGAGAGTTGATATTCTGATCTAGGAAAAGTTAGTCGACTAGGGTGGAAGGGTAGTCGACTAACAGACATCTTAAGTCGACTAACAGTTTGGTCAAGTCGACTAACACTGAGTAACAGAGAGTTGGGTTTTGGTTTCAGGAAAAGTTAGTCGACTAGGGTCAAGGGAGTAGTCGACTAATAGAGGTTTCTAGTCGACTAATAAATAACCTAAGTCGACTAAAACTGTGTTTCCAGAAAATGGTTAAGTTTCAAATGAAAGGGTTAGTCGACTAATGGCTAGGTCAAGTCGACTAATCGTGGGAAAACAGCAACCAGAACAGATTTCTAGGGTTTTGGTTTGATGACTAATTAATCATGGATTTGAAGACATATTTGTACAAGATATGAAAATACAAACATACTAAGAATAAATCAAGTCTAGATGAGGAAGATTACTCACCAAATTGATGATGGAGAGGAAGAGGAAAGGTAGAGTTGGTGATGATCCTTGAGGAAGAAGGAGATGGAGGAGTTGTTGTTGTTGGTGATGGAGGAGGTGGAGCTTGGCCGGAGTTGGGAGGAGTCCTCACCGGCGACGTGGCCGGAGGTGACTGGCCGGAGGTTGGGTCGGCCGGTTCTCTTGGAGAAGAAGAAGAAGAAGAAAGAAATGAGAGGAGAAAAGAAAGAAAAGGAAAAAATAGAAATGTAAAGGGAAAGTTTATATAGGTTTGAGATTTTGTAAAGGAGTTGCAATTAAACAAAAGAGAGGGACTTAATTGCAAATAAGGGAGGATGAGGTGTCTCCTCTAGCCACACTTGGCAAGCCATGGAAGAGAGAGAAAAAGAGATGCATTTAATGGAGGAAGTAGGTGGAAGTGTGTGGTGTTGGAATTTTTGGAGGAAGTGGGATTTTTGGAAAATAGAAAAGCTTGTGGTTGTGGAGGAAGGAAAAGGAAAAGGAAAAGAAAAGAAATTACAATGAGAAGATATTTCTCTTTGACTTGAAAGATGAAAATATTGAAAAGGCTGATTCCCGGGTTTAAATCATGGATGCGGAAAACATTTCGGAAAATGCCGGAATCGTCCGAAATTCAAGTATCTCGGAACGACCCGAAATAATTATCAAAAATCAAGAATATTATACTAAGTATCATAGTGAAATCCGTTCGAAGAAATACTTTACAGTTTTAAAACTAAAAATCCTGGAATCAATAATTTACCGACTCCGTTGGAATTTTCATAAAATCCAAAAATTCTCAGAAAAAGAATGTAGGTAGAAAGTATGATTCTAAGGAATAATGTCTAAAGAATCATTTAGAAATTCCAAACCGTTTAAGAATTAAAAATCCAGGAATCGGTCAGCGGCACTGGCCGACACCGGTTTTGAAGAAATTACTTTTAATCCAAGAAATTCCAGAAAATCATATAAAATCTAAAATATTGGAAAACGATGTTTAAAATTAAAATCGGTCAAATCTAATTATCAGAATGTTCAAACCGAGCAATACTCTGGGATCGGGCCTTCGGTTCAAACTAAGGTTGACTCCGAATCCACGAACCCAAATCCAAGACAAAACAATCATATAAAGAATTCGTAATACAGGATAAATACAGGAAGCAAATCGAAAAATACGATCGAAAAATCTGAATACGCAACTAAGTACGTATTCCGGGAACGGGGTATTACAATCCACCCACCTTACAAAAAATTGCGTCCTCACAATTTCGTTAAGGGGTAAATTGAATACAAGGGGACAGCGGTGGAATTTATACCGATTAAGATATGAAGCACTAGAGGTAGGGCTCTCAAGTTGGCTGAACAATAATCATCCTCTGTACCTCCGGCTGTATAAATCTTCGAATAATGCTGAATAATACTGCTGATGTCGTGGCTGTGCAATAAATGAGCCAGAATACCGAAGATAAAGAAAACCCTGATAGTCCTGAGCATAATAATAAAGAAGACCGATAATTAAGAATCCCGAATATCAGGCATCAATCACTCTGAACGATATAGTAGAGAATGTAGAATATCCGTAGAGAATCCCAACTGCTGACTTCTGAAAGATAGCCAGATCATAATCGATCTGGAGAATACCAAGCTTCATAGAATTCACCGAAGAGATCACATAATAGCTTCATGCAGAACCAGCCACTACCTCTCTAGTCTAGTCATATCTTAAGATAGTATAAGGCTACATAAAACCAAAACAGGGAAAAGGATAGGAAGGATTTAGGAATCAAAGGAAAGATAGTCAAGGAGGGATTTGAAATCAAAGGAAAGATAGTCAAGAAATAGATAACTCTGCACTTGCAGTTGGAATGTATAACCAAGACTCATGTATTCCAGTTGCAAATCTCTTTACCATTGATTTGCCTTCTGGACGTACTGAAGAGGTTTAGAGCCTAAGCTGACCTAAGCTCTGACGAGCCTAAGTTGACCTATGCTCTGATACCAACCTGTAACGCCCCGATCCCGGCGATACGGGGACGTCACTGCAACGTATATACGTAAGTCCGAATTACCTTCCCGTATATACGCTAAGCATCAGTACAGACAAGAATCAGAGTACGGAAGCAAATGGTGCATTATACATTCCAACACATATATATATACAATCACAGAGTTATCACCAGAGGTGATGAATATTACAATAATAATACATCACAGATATGCGCAAATGCGAGAGTACAAGAGATATACATATATAAACAGCATAAAGGGTGTCCACATACATGTATACAAGGAATGTACAAGTATGAATAGAAAAAGGGCACTCACGAGTTTAAAAAGGAAAACTCGAGAGACTCACAGGGGGTCTGGAAGGATGGAGCTCTGAAAGGTCGGCTGGGGATCCACGCCACCGCTGCGCCACTCTGAGCAGTAAAGGGGGAGATCCTCACGCTCCGGGCTCCAGGACCTGGACATGAGAATTCAGGGGAGTCAGTGAAACTCCCCAGGCGAGTATGATATGATGCCAGGTGGCGAGCCAAGGGTGAGTACAAGAGTCAAGTACAGAAGACAGGAGGGTTAGAACACAAATGAAGTATATATAAGAACGGGTATAACGTAACAATCGTAAAACAGGAAATCCGAAGTAAAACCGATCACAAGCAAAATTGATTGTATACGCTTAGGTTACGGTCCCATGAGACTAGTACATCGAAGGAATAATCCAAACAAGGAAACCCTCATCTATATACCGTTATCTCATGCCACCGAATATCTAAGCGTATAGAATCAGAGTTACAAAGTAGTCATAACAAGAATACATAATGGATGTGACAAGAGTGCATAACAGGTATCAAAACAGGAATCATAACAGTAATCATAACTGGGGTCACAGGAAACACCTATTATTATTATTACTCGTCTGACCCATATATCTCGGTATGTGACCTGGTGTACGGCCAACCCACATACATCCATATATAAGCAAGTCGAGGGTTGTTAACGGAAATAGATGGAGAACTGATAGAACTTCTTATAGTGGTTTCCATACACCTGGAACCGGCTTTGGAGGCCCAAAGTCCCCCTATTCTGTAATTCAGATTCACTACCGTCAGTACATATATATATATGTATATACATACTTTTATACCCCACCACTATAAGCAAGATATCATTCCGGCATCCATCACTTCCTCCCATACCCATACAAGTTGTCCTTTTTATGGTTTATTAACAGAATTATCAGGTTACGGGAAATAACTGGACATAACAGTAATAATTGGATTCTAGAGGTGGCCCCCACGGATTCAAGAGGTGGCCCCCACCGAGTAAGGTGTGGCACTTTGTTCCGTGTGGCACTTAGTTCCATAAAACAAGACAGGATTCCCGTAAACATGACAATTACAAAGTCAGGTGTATCATGCTTGGTTTTAAAAGATAGCATGACAAGGTGGTGATATATCAAGTAACATGCATACCAATGAGATCGATATAGTCCGGGTCAGTCATGTTATAACAAGAGGGTCTAGCAAGGTAGTGGCATGCCAGGTAGTCAGGTGATAACATACTAGATGGTCGGGTGATATACATGTGTTAAAAGTAAGCATGCAACTGATATGTCTGAGGCAATAACATGGCAATGATAACATAGCAGAAATCTAGAAGTCAACGACCACGAAGGGTCGGCCACGCATGGTATAAAAGCATCAAAAGATATATATAGACATGGAATCAAATACATGAAAATAGGAAATGAAATACTTATCGTTCCGACGAAGCTAGAAACTCAAATAGAGATAAGAGAAGAGCGAGACTACTCGCATACAAGAAAGTAGCGAGTGAGAATACTCGCCTAAACCTCAAAGCGCCGAAAGATCCGAAATCCACGAAATCCGGGGCACGCCATAAACTATGATATATATATGTAGAGTGAAGAGGAGAGAGAAAGAGAGAAGTGAAGATGATGTTAGTCAAGATACAAGTCAAGAAGTATAATATACAATGTAACACCCTGCTCCCCGGTATACGTATCACAGTATCGGTACACTATACGACGTATAAAATTGATTTGACCTCCGTAGTAGTCCGATTGAGCCGATTTCAGTTTCTAAAATTATTAGAAGTGGGACGGTAGGAGGGCTGCCTACCAATTGCTCCATGAGCTCTTGTTACTTGATTCATGCTCCCCTCTTAGCGGAGGGCCCTGGTCCTGGCAGCCAGGGGCTTGTTTAAGGCCGTGATCCCGGGTATGCACGGGATACATCCACCCGATAAGAACTCCTCGACCATGGGTTTCCAATTAACATAATAAAACAGTATACACAATAGTGACGTCGGGAACACTTGTTATTTGGTTGCTCTCTCGTTTGGATAATGGTACCCGTAGGCCATGTCCGGATGGGTTCGACTGGGGTGCGGGCTTCAGTATGAATCGCCAGTGGTATGGGACACTGGAAGAGAGTAATTAAAATAGCAGGTGGTACTGATCGCTACTATTGTATAAATGACATGACTTTGACATGACCTGCCTGCTACATGTTTAGTTGTACTTGTTACTGTTCCTGATCATTTATCTGCTATCATGTGACATGTATACATTGCTATTGTTCCTGTTTCCTGTTACACTTTCTTTAGAGCCCTACTACTCATGCACATGTATACTTTGTTACATTACCTGGTATATGTTACACTGTATGTAGTGGCATATTATGCATGTTCTGCATTGCATATATTTTATTGTTACAGACATATGCTCATCTGCATGTTCACCTCTATCACGTCACCACTATCATGTTCATGTCTAGTACGTCACCACTAGACAACATTAGTTATTACCTAAATTGGACACGACTATAGATATGACCTGATAATGACCGACTAGGTAGTGATGGTATTAAAAGTTGACTTGTTTATATCTTTGCACTGCTTCCATGTTTAACTCTTTCTACTGTTTATATATATGTCCTTATTATATGGTATCACTATTACAACAGCATGTATTATCTATTACTATTGTGCATTGCCTCCTTCAGTTTTACCACTCACTAGGTCGCTTTCTGACGACCCTGAGTTTGCATGCCCAGATTGGAGATCCGATTTACCATAGCTTCAGAGAGTGCCTTGGAGTCACATGGGAGATTCCGCATCAGGACTATTCATAGGTATTTTAGTGCTTTATTTCTGTTATCTTATTTATCCTTGTTTTCATATCTGTTATGATCGCTGACCTCTTTCTGCAGGTATTCCTGTACTGCTTTCATGCTGGACCTCAGATTTATATGGAGGTATTGTACTGTACTGAGGCTTAACGTACGCGTGAGCGTGTTTTCACCTCGCGTATGTACGTCGCCATAACGTCCCCGTATCCTGGGGATCGGGGCGTTACACAGTGGTATCAGAGCCTAGGTTCACACCTGGTGTGAGTAACCACCTGGGTCACTCTACGGGCTCTTACCAACAGTACAACCAAATTCAGATTAACTCATCAATATCTGAATTTGGGGATTCCAGCAACGAGTACAAGAATACCATGACCTTGACGATTCATTACTTGACTCGCTTATATTCCTTCCTTCCTTCCAGTTGTCAACCAAAACATTCGACTTCCTTCTCATTTTCCTTGCATCATCTTATTTCCCATCTGTTAGGATTCGTTCACTACCATCCTTCTTCATCCCTAGTTCTTTAGAGATATCAGAGTGCGCAGCGGAAGTGTCGTGGACCCGTAACATTTCGGCTCTGGGGTTGAAAATATTGTTCTCACACCTGATTGAAATTGCGAGGACGCAATTTTTTGTAAGGTGGGGAGAAATGTAACACCCTGCTCCCCGGTATACGTATCACAGTATCGGTACACTATACGACGTATAAAATTGATTTGACCTCCGTAGTAGTCCGATTGAGCCGATTTCAGTTTCTAAAATTATTTTCTAATATTTTAAATTTTTCAGGATTTTCTGAAATTTTTCTGGATTATTTTGGAAAAAACTCCGTAGTCGGTGTCGACCGATACCGATAACCGGCCTTTAGATTTTTCATTTCCAAATGGAGTTGTATTTTGCGATTCCGCTTTCACCATGCATCTTAGAATCATGTTATCTACGTTCGGGTATTTTTGGGGACTTTTCTGAATTTATCGAAAATCTGGCCAAACCGGTATCGCCCGTATCGGCGAGATACTCCGGGATTTTTAATTGACAAACCGGATTGAATTTCTGGAAACCGTCTTCATCTTACGTCTCAGAATAATATTCTCTATTTTCTATAATTTTTCGGCACTGTTCGGAGCTAGTCGAATTTTAGGTCAATATTATATTATTAAAATATTAAGTTTTAATCTATTTCTTTTCCTTTCTTTTCCCTTCTCTTCTTTCTTTCTCTGGATCTTTCTTTCACCACCGCCATTGACCAACGACCCATCTCCACCGCCTCTCTCCCTCTTTAAATCTCTCTCTCTCTCTCTCTCTCTCTCTCTCTCGCAAACCCATCACAGTCCCACCGCCATCCCAACTCTACCCGCACCAGCCACCAACGCCGACCACCCACGTCACCCACCACCGCCGGCCGCCCAGCGCCGCCAGCACCCCCATCGCTGCCACCCAACACCACCACCACCGCCACCTAAAGTCGCCCGTACCCCACATAACCACCACCACCTTCTCTCCCTATCTCCGGCCGGCCATCAGCGTCGCCGGAGCCTCGCGCGGCTACCACACCGCCACCGGACCCGAACCCCACCACGTCGTCACCACCACCACTTTCCCACCTCTCCCTTTTCACTGTACCAGACCACCACCCCCCACCGGAGCCTCACCGGAGCTCCGACCTTCGCCGGAGCCCCGCGCGCGCAGCCGGAGCACCGCCGCCGGCGGGGCTTTCCCCGCCGCCGGCCAGGCCGGCCAGCCCGGCCAGTGGCCGGCCAAGGAGCGCAGCAGCAGCGCTGCTGCTGCTGCTGCTGTTGTTGTGGGGTAATTGGGTTTGGGTGTAACCCGAACCCAATAACCCAATATGAGGGTGGGTTTGGATATAAACCCAACCCAATAACCCGTTAGCCCGTACCCATTAATTTAAGTTAAACGGGTTTGGGTTGTGGATCTGGACCCGACCCGTTATGAGCCAAACCCGCATCCGAAACCCAATAAAGGTACATTTTCATTTAAGCCCCTGTAAATTCTTAAATTACGTTTAGGCCCCTAAAAAATTACAAATAGCCCCCTGGATAATTTCTGTTATTACATATTTAACCCTATTTTATTACTTTCAGTATTCGGGCGATATCTGGAGCATCCGGACTCCGATTCGGGCGATTCTGGATCCGTTGCGATCGTGGGAACGAGAGCTACAGTCCAGTAGCCAGTTTGTGAGTGTTTTTATTTTATAAATTATCTTTTTAGTCTATTAATTGTACTTGGTTGTCTTCTTGATATAAAACATGATCGGTAAATCTTAATTGGTAAACAATATTAAAACACTGTAATAAACACGGTATTTAGTAAATGCCTGACTGATCTCGAGTATGTCTTGTTCATGTACCATTGACACGCGGCCCACCATAGCCCCATAGGCTTGAACCCTATTATGTCATGCATCATGTCACAGTTACCTTACATACCGCTCTACAGGTACACTGGGACACTACACGGACACTATACACGAATGCGAGACACTGTTATTTCCTGCACTAATATCATCCTTACATGGCTACCATAGGTCAATAGACGGACATGATATTATTCTATACACGGACCACTGTTAGGAACATATACTAGTGATACATCGATATATTGCTACACATATAGGTTCTACTGATACACGGATATAACCACGCACGAACTATTGCATTTCATATTAGCATGATCATCGTACACATTTATGTTATGTTTACATATTATGGTTACACATGCCTGTATGGTTTCTCTATTCTTGTCATATGGATCCTCATTCATGCTACATGTATTATTGTTCTATTCTTGACATATGGATCCCGTTCATGTTACATGTATTATTATTTCATGTTACTGTATTCATGTTATATGATTGCTTCATGTTACTGATATGGATATACTCGATACTGGACATGAGAGCTGTTGATATGCGATATGTGGAATCCCACATCTATTGTTCATGTTATATTGTTCATGGTATATTGTTCCCGTGATATTGTTCCCGTTTTCGGGTATATTGTTCTCGTTATATTGTTCTACGCTATCAACAGAGCTCAAGTCCAGTTAACATGTTACCCGTATCATGTACAGTGGTTGTCTTGTTACATTGTATACTTGATATAACAGATCATAATGATAACTGGGGTTTGGGGGAGACTTGACGGTTGATTAGATCTTATCGGGTGATGTACTGGATCCATATTGTTTTCCCACTGCAGGGGACGGTAGGAGGGCTGCCTACCAATTGCTCCATGAGCTCTTGTTACTTGATTCATGCTCCCCTCTTAGCGGAGGGCCCTGGTCCTGGCAGCCAGGGGCTTGTTTAAGGCCGTGATCCGGGTATGCACGGGATACATCCACCCGATAAGAACTCCTCGACCATGGGTTTCCAATTAACATAATAAAACAGTATACACAATAGTGACGTCGGGAACACTTGTTATTTGGTTGCTCTCTCGTTTGGATAATGGTACCCGTAGGCCATGTCCGGATGGGTTCGACTGGGGTGCGGGCTTCAGTATGAATCGCCAGTGGTATGGGACACTGGAAGAGAGTAATTAAAATAGCAGGTGGTACTGATCGCTACTATTGTATAAATGACATGACTTTGACATGACCTGCCTGCTACATGTTTAGTTGTACTTGTTACTGTTCCTGATCATTTATCTGCTATCATGTGACATGTATACATTGCTATTGTTCCTGTTTCCTGTTACACTTTCTTTAGAGCCCTACTACTCATGCACATGTATACTTTGTTACATTACCTGGTATATGTTACACTGTATGTAGTGGCATATTATGCATGTTCTGCATTGCATATATTTTATTGTTACAGACATATGCTCATCTGCATGTTCACCTCTATCACGTCACCACTATCATGTTCATGTCTAGTACGTCACCACTAGACAACATTAGTTATTACCTAAATTGGACACGACTATAGATATGACCTGATAATGACCGACTAGGTAGTGATGGTATTAAAAGTTGACTTGTTTATATCTTTGCACTGCTTCCATGTTTAACTCTTTCTACTGTTTATATATATATCCTTATTATATGGTATCACTATTACAACAGCATGTATTATCTATTACTATTGTGCATTGCCTCCTTCAGTTTTACCACTCACTAGGTCGCTTTCTGACGACCCTGGGTTTGCATGCCCAGATTGGAGATCCGATTTACCATAGCTTCAGAGAGTGCCTTGGAGTCACATGGGAGATTCCGCATCAGGACTATTCATAGGTATTTTAGTGCTTTATTTCTGTTATCTTATTTATCCTTGTTTTCATATCTGTTATGATCGCTGACCTCTTTCTGCAGGTATTCCTGTACTGCTTTCATGCTGGACCTCAGATTTATATGGAGGTATTGTACTGTACTGAGGCTTAACGTACGCGTGAGCGTGTTTTCACCTCGCGTATGTACGTCGCCATAACGTCCCCGTATCCTGGGGATCGGGGCGTTACATACAACATATAAACCAAGTATAAGATCCAAGTTTGAGAAGGTAAATAACTGTAACAAACAGACAGAATTAGTCGACTAGGGTAGGATGAGTAGTCGACTAATAAAGGGGTTAGTCGACTAACAGTCTGGTATAGTCGACTAATACTGGGTTCCAGAGAGTTGATATTCTGATCTAGGAAAAGTTAGTCGACTAGGGTGGAAGGGTAGTCGACTAACAGACATCTTAAGTCGACTAACAGTTTGGTCAAGTCGACTAACACTGAGTAACAGAGAGTTGGGTTTTGGTTTCAGGAAAAGTTAGTCGACTAGGGTCAAGGGAGTAGTCGACTAATAGAGGTTTCTAGTCGACTAATAAATAACCTAAGTCGACTAAAACTGTGTTTCTAGAAAATGGTTAAGTTTCAAATGAAAGGGTTAGTCGACTAATGGCTAGGTCAAGTCGACTAATCGTGGGAAAACAGCAACCAGAACAGATTTCTAGGGTTTGGTTTGATGACTAATTAATCATGGATTTGAAGACATATTTGTACAAGATATGAAAATACAAACATACTAAGAATAAATCAAGTCTAGATGAGGAAGATTACTCACCAAATTGATGATGGAGAGGAAGAGGAAAGGTAGAGTTGGTGATGATCCTTGAGGAAGAAGGAGATGGAGGAGTTGTTGTTGTTGGTGATGGAGGAGGTGGAGCTTGGCCGGAGTTGGGAGGAGTCCTCGCCGGCGACGTGGCCGGAGGTGACTGGCCGGAGGTTGGGTCGGCCGGTTCTCTTGGAGAAGAAGAAGAAGAAGAAAGAAATGAGAGGAGAAAAGAAAGAAAAGGAAAAAATAGAAATGTAAAGGGAAAGTTTATATAGGTTTGAGATTTTGTAAAGGAGTTGCAATTAAACAAAAGAGAGGGACTTAATTGCAAATAAGGGAGGATGAGGTGTCTCCTCTAGCCACACTTGGCAAGCCATGGAAGAGAGAGAAAAAGAGATGCATTTAATGGAGGAAGTAGGTGGAAGTGTGTGGTGTTGGAATTTTTGGAGGAGGTGGGATTTTTGGAAAATAGAAAAGCTTGTGGTTGTGGAGGAAGGAAAAAGGAAAAGGAAAAAGAAAAGAAATTACAATGAGAAGATATTTCTCTTTGACTTGAAAGATGAAAATATTGAAAAGGCTGATTCCCGGGTTTAAATCATGGATGCGGAAAACATTTCGGAAAATGCCGGAATCGTCCGAAATTCAAGTATCTCGGAACGACCCGAAATAATTATCAAAAATCAAGAATATTATACTAAGTATCATAGTGAAATCCGTTCGAAGAAATACTTTATAGTTTTAAAACTAAAAATCCTGGAATCAATAATTTACCGACTCCGTTGGAATTTTCATAAAATCCAAAAATCCTCAGAAAAAGAATGTAGGTAGAAAATATGATTCTAAGGAATAATGTCTAAAGAATCATTTAGAAATTCCAAACCGTTTAAGAATTAAAAATCCAGGAATCGGTCAGCGGCACTGGCCGACACCGGTTTTGAAGAAATTCCTTTTAATCCAAGAAAATTCCAGAAAATCATATAAAATCTAAAATATTGGAAAACGATGTTTAAAATTAAAATCGGTCAAATCTAATTATCAGAATGTCCAAACCGAGCAATACTCTGGGATCGGGCCTTCGGTTCAAACTAAGGTTGACTCCGAATCCACGAACCCAAATCCAAGACAAAACAATCATATAAAGAATTCGTAATACAGGATAAATACAGGAAGCAAATCGAAAAATACGATCGAAAAATCTGAATACGCAACTAAGTACGTATTCCGGGAACGGGGTATTACAATCAGGATAGGTGAACTAGGTCTTGAACCTTCCATAGCGAAAGTTTTATCGGACTTACTGGCTAATCAGTGAAATAGGTCTTGAACTGTTAGCCTTTAGTGTAAGCCAAGTCAACAAGCTTCACACAGTGACTTTCCAAATCAACTTTGGATCTCGGTTGTGTCCGTTTTGGCCCTGAACATTCTTGGTTTCAGAGAGTATCTTTAGGGAATAACAGCCTCCATAGAAATTCCCAAAGAGCCGACCCCACTCTATACTCACATAGGTGATCGTCCTATTAAGAGTAGTCTACTCTATTCCACTTGTTTAGTAACAAGATATAGGCATCATTAAAAGCATTAAGCTTATCCTTAATCCACTTGTAGAAAAGCACTTATGTGCACCTTAGGAATGAATTGGAGTCAAGCTCCCAAGTGCTTACTTGCTGAGTCAATCATAACTAGTTTTTCCTCTTGAACTTAGTCCATGGGATCTCCAGTCGCTAAGTGAGGTTTCCATTAAGCTGACTCGGTAAGGTTAGGCTTTTAGACCCATTCCCCTCGATACGCAGTTTATACGCTCTCCACTTAAACCTTTAGTATGCGGATCCGCTAAATTATCCTTTGACGATACAAAGTCAATAAAGATAATTCCATTTGAGAGCAACTGCTTCACGGTATTATGTCTACGACGAATATGTCTAGACTTACCGTTGTATATAACATTTTGTGCCCTAGATATAGCTGCTTGATTATCGCAGTGTATACATATAGCGGGCACTGGCTTTTGCCATAATGGTATATCTTTCAAGAATTATCGAAGCCATTCTGCTTCTTCTCCGGCTTTATCTAAGGCTATGAATTCCGATTCCATAGTAGAACGGGTAATACATGTTTACTTAGAAAATTTTTAAGATACCGCTGCTCCTCCTAGAGTAAATACGTATCCGCTAGTTGATTTTGATTCCTCAGAATCTGCAATCCAATTAGCATCACTGTATCCTTCAAGTACAGGTGGATACTGTCCATATCTCAAGGTATATTCCTTGGTATGTGATACGTAACCCAATACTCGTAGTAGAGCGGTCCAATGTTGATCACTAGGATTAGTAGTGTATCTGCTTAACTTGCTTACAGCGTAAGCAATATCGGGTCTAGTGCAATTCATCAAATACATTAGACTTTCGATAATCTGAGAATACTGCAACTGGCGTATTCCAGTTCCTGTATTCTTATGAAGGTGGACGTGTGGGAGAAAAGGATTTGTATTCTCTTTTATCCCATGATCCTTAAATCTTTCTATCATCTTATCCACGTAGTGAGATTGAGATAGACTGATTCCATCTGGTGTTCTGGTGATTTTAATTCCTAAAATTACATCAGCAACCCCCAGATCCTTCATGTCAAAACTGTTGGATAACATTCTTTTAGTGGACTTAATAATTTCAATATTAGTCCCAAGTATCAACATGTCGTCTACATAAACACAAACAATGATACATGCATTTCCAACTGTTTTCGTGTAAACACACTTATCGCATTCATTGATAGTGAATTCATCTTTGATCATGACACTATCAAATTTCTCATGCCACTGTTTTGGAACCTGCTTTAGACCGTATAAGGATTTTACCAATTTACACACCTTGTGTTCTTGGCCCTTGACTATAAATCCTTCAGGTTGCTCCATATATATCTCTTCATTTAATTCACCATTTAAGAGTGCAGTCTTGACATCCATTTGATGGATATCTAAGTTATGCAATACTGCAATTGCAATCAACATCCGAATGGACGTTATTCTTGTTACTGGTGAATAAGTATCGAAGTAGTCAAGTCCTTCTTTTTGTCGATAACCCTTGGCTACTAATATAACCTTGTACTTATCGATAGATCCATCGGGTTTTAATTTTCTTTTAAAAATCCACTTACACCCAATTGGTTTACTGCCAGAAGGCAAGTTTACCAATTCTCAAGTATGATTACTTAGTATGGATTCTATTTCGCTATTTATAGCTTCTTTCCACATTTGTGCTTCTGGGGTTGACATAGCCTCTTTAAATGTTTGAGGCTCGCTTTCAATAGCGTATGCTATGAAATCTGGACCAAAAGATTTTGAGATTCTAGATCTCTGATTTCTTGTTGGTTCAATTTTCGTATTAACAGTCGGTTCCTCGGAGCTTTCGTTCCTGAATGCCATCTCATGTGTTCTTTTCCCAGAAGTCTTATCTATTTTTCGTTTATATGAAAAAATATCTTCAAAGAACACAGCATCTCTAGATTCGATAATCATGTTTACATGAATATCTGGTATTTCTGATTTATGAACCAGAAATCTGTAGGACTACTATTCAAGGCATAGCCTATGAATATGCAGTCCATAGTTTTTGCTACCAACTTAGTCTTTTTAGGTAATGGTGTCAGCACCTTTGCAAGGCACCCCCACATTTTGAGGTAATGGTAGGAAGGTGTCCTTCCATGCCATAACTCAAATGGTATAAGACCAAGTTTCTTGTGGGGTACTCTATTTAGAATATAATTTGCAGTTAATAGAGCTTCCCCCCCCACAAGTTCTGCGGAGCTCCAAAACTTACGAGCATGGAATTTACCATCTCCTTCAAAGTTCTGTTCTTCCGTTCAGCAATTCCATTTTGCTGAGGGGTGTATGGTGCTGTAGTTTGATGGATTATACCAAAATTAGCATATAACTCACTAAAATCATTTGATTCATATTCTCCGCCTCTATCGGATTTTAGAATCTTGATTTTTTTATTTAGTTGATTCTCAACTTCGGTTTTATATGTTATAAACATATTTATTGCCTCATCCTTACTGTTTAAAAGATACACATAGCAGTATCTTGTACAGTCATCAATAAAAGTAATAAAATACTTTTTACCGCCTCTAGTTGGTATAAACTTCAAGTCACACAGATCGCTATGAATTAACCCTAAAGGTTCTGTATTTCGATCAATTGAGTGAAATGAATTTTTCGCCAACTTGGCCTCAACACAAATCTCACACTTGCGAATTTCTTTCAAATTGAGTTTAGGAATATATCCCATATTAGACAAGTTCTTTAATAACTTGTAATTTACATGACCTAATCTAGCATGCCATAAAATAGGAGACTCAAGCAAATAAACAGAAGATTTTCCTTTATTTATAAGCTTCGGGTACAAATACACAGACTTTTTATTTACCACTGCAACATTGGCTTTAAAAAGTCCATCAACAAGATAACCCTTTCCCACATACATCCCTCTCTTAGTAAGTACAAATTTATCTGATTCAAAAATCATTCTAAATCCTTTCTTACTAAGTATTGATCCAGATATCAGATTCTTGCGAATATCTGGAACATGTAGCACATCGTTCAGAGTAAGCTCTTTCCCCGATGTCCACTTCAGGATGACCTTGCCTATTCCTTCAACCTTTGAGACGGCTGAATTTTTCATGAATAGTTGCTCATCTTGCTCTAGTATTTGATATTCAAAGAATAATAATTTCTCAGAGCAGATGTGCCGAGTAGCCCTAGTGTCTACCCACCAATCCTTATTGTTGGTTGTCAGATTCACTTCTGACACCGCAGCTGAAAGGCTTGACGACTCATGGTCGGTCAAGTTTGCCTGTGGATGGCTCTTCTTGTTTTTTTTGAGACGGCTGCGACATTCATTCGCCTTATGCCCCTCTTTATTGCAGATGTAGCAGGTTCCCTTGAAGCGCATGTTCTTGCCTTCTTGGACCTTGCCTTTGTACCCCTGGAAGTCTTCTTCCGCTTTAAACTTTTGGAAGTAGACGCTTTCCCCTTTGAGTCTTCGATCACATTGGCTTTTGCATCATAGGAGTTCTTACTGCTCCTTTTCTCGGACTTTCTGTTGTCCTTCTCGATTCGAAGCCTCACAATGAGATCTTCCAACTTCAACTCCTTTCGCTTGTGCTTCAGGTAGTTCTTGAAATCTCTCCATGCAGGTGGGAGTTTCTCCACGATAGTAGCAACCTGAAAGGTTTCAGGTAGGATCATACCTTCGGCTTCTATCTCGTGCAAGATAAGTTGGAACTCTTGCACCTGACTGATTACAGTCTTACTGTCCACCATTTTGTACTCCAGAAATCGTCCTACGACGAACTTCTTGGTACCAGCATCCTCAGTCTTATACTTCTTATCAAGACTGGCCCATAACTTCTTTGCCGTTGTGATGAGACTGTAGACATTGTAAAGAGAGTCATCCAGTCCATTTAAAATATAATTTCGACAAAGGAAGTCACCTTGTGTCCATGCATCGACCGCAAGGATTGAGTCCCGATCAGTTTCGGGTTCTGGTGGATCTTCTTTCAAGAATTTGGCCAGATGAAGAGTGGTCAAGTAGAAGAGCATCTTCTGTTGCCACCTCTTGAATTCTGTGCCGTCAAATTTTCCTGACTTCTCTGGCTTCGAGTTAGGAAGTGGAGTAGCATCAAAGCTTGTAGCTGCATGTTTGGTGCGTTACTAGAGCTATCTTGATTAGTCTCAGACATTTTCTGCAAGTTCAAGCAGAATAGAAGTAAGAAACTTCAATACATAATTGTCTTAAGATTGTTGGATTCTGCTTAACAGGAATCAATCTGACAACTATTCAAGATCACTGAAATATCAAAAATCTAATTGGCCACGTAGTCAAATATCAGGTGGGAGGTTTTCCGTTCTATTAATGTTCCTTAATTTAAGAACCACCTTTTAATTTTCTTCCTTGGTTAGACACCAATTAGACTAAATCTAAATCAGTCTCGATATACTGAATATCAGTATATCCCCTGTATAAAGAAATTAATTCACTTATACAGTATTTGGAGTGAGGTACGCTTAGAGCGAATCTCCTTAAGACAATTACGTCCCCCGCACTGATGCTATAACGGGTTACTGGACGCTGGTCTCCCAAGATACAACAATCCTTCACGGTATTTGGATAGCACTACCAAATCACCGTACGGTCGAACCGTAGTTAACCAGTACCTTCACATGATCGTTGAAGCAGCGCGATCGTTGAAGCAGCGGGACAAAGACAAATTTCGGGTGAATATTTGCCTTTACTTTGGAGGAGCACCCAGGATCGTTGAAGCAGCGGGACAAAGACATCGGGTGAATATTTGCCTTTACTTTGGAGGAGCACCCACTGTAGAGTAAGAAGGAAGGTTGAAGAATATTCTTCTTCGGAAGTCTCAGATTCAGACAACAATTCTTATTTCAAGAATCTGTTGAATTTTCTGAGCCCTCTTCCAGAATGAATTTTGCAGAATCTCCTTTGGAAGTTGCTTCGGAAACTGACTTTCCCACTTCTCGCTGGAAGTTACTTCAGAACTCTAATTCTCAGTTCAGAACGCAGAAACTCGCTTCAGTTCAGAACTCAGAGAGAGAAAGAGAGAGAGAGAGATTATTCTTTCTTGTTTTGGTGTGTCTGAGAAAGAAAAAACGGAGCGCTATTTATAGCGCTCCAAGAGGGGCATTTTCGTCCGCAATAATCCAACAGTTGCAGCGGTTCGTACTGAACCGTTGCAACCGGGTAGGGAACCCGAACCCGAACCTGAGCCCGGACCGGCACCGCCACCGCCGCTGCCAGCGGCGGCTCGCGCACGCGCACGCGCATGTGCGGGCATAGTTCCCTCCCAATCGCGCGCGAAAACTCCAAGTACCCAAAGGGCACGCCCTTTGTTCTCACTTTTCTCTATTTAAATACTACGAACTTCCATCCCATGGTCAATGTGGGACTAAATGCTTTTAGCTACCTTTAGTCCCATTTTGACTTTGAATTAGGCAATCTTTAGACTTGAATATCTCATTCATTCGAAGTCGGAATTGAACATGTGAATATACCACGTTCATCCCCAATGGAAGGAGAACACACTCCAACCATCATCCAATTGATTCGATCAACGGATCTCACTGTAATTCAATTCAAAGATTCACATTTATATTCTTCATATTCCAACAGACCGTTCTATATGGAAGATGGTATTTTCGATGCAATTTGTTTTTAAAATCTCACCATATAATTATTTCAAAGTTGTTTTCACCCTAAATAGAAGTACCATTTCCTAATTTATATTTACATGCAATATTGATTTGTATTATGCGTTTTTTTTTTTTGAGAAAACAGTGAACCTGTTAGGCTTCCCGCGCTTCATTAAAAAGTTTCTAATAAAAATTACATCATAATGGAAGCAAGAATTCTCAACACCTATGCATACGCTTATGTCATAGGAAAGAAAAACATAAAACTACAACCAAAAAAGAAAATCAAATACCTCAATCAAATCGGAACCCCAGACGCAAACTACTGGCACATTAAGAAGAAATCCACATAATACTCCGGACCAACCAAACTGGAGCCCCGCGATGGCACTGGTCGCATGTGATTAGTGTCGATTTCATGCCTCTTTTCGCAAATGTCTTACAAGAGATCATCAGAAACCTAGGCCATCGAAGATTGGTACATCGTCTGCCTCCTTCTGTCGCTTGTCCTACTGGAAACGAGATTACTCCAGTAAAAAAATGAGGGGAGAACAAACATGAAAATTTTGATCAGGAGACCTGATCATGTGTTGTACGTTTCTACCCTATTTTTATTAAAAAAGGCTGGCTCCAAAGCGACAACTAAAAGAAATACATACTTTCAACAAAAAAGAAAAAGGAGAGACAATCCCAAACCTTCCCATAAACTTCATTTAAAGGCCCAATGAAATCCTTCACGCGGATTTTAAAAAAAATTGCACCAGGCCCATGGGCTTTGGACGCAGACACCCTGAATTTCCCCTCAAATCCTGAACTCGACGACTCTTTGAATGAGTCACCCTCGCCCGAACCGAAAGATACACGCATCGAGCAAAATCCCCCATCCTCGCCGGTTCAGCCCGCGCTCCCGTCGTCTCCACTCTCCTCGGGCCACTTCCCTCTCAAATCCTAACCCTAACCCTAACCCTAACCCTTGCCCTGTTAAAAAAAAAAAAAAAAAAAAAAGTAATGGCGATCCGCAAGCTCCTAACTCTAGCTCGATCCCGCGACAGGCCATGGAGCCTCCACCCCCTCCGATCTTTCGCCGCCTCCGCCACCGCGATCGCCACCCCGTCCGCCGCCGGAGAGATCTCCTCCCCTCCCGCCTCCGCTCCCGTGCCCCACTACGATCGCATCGCCGCCGCTGTCAAGTCCAAGCTCGAGCGCCTCGAGAAACCCGACCCCCGCTTCCTCCGCTATTCCTCCCCCCACGCCGTCCTCGCCGACCACACCGCTATCCTCGCCGCCCCCGAGACCCGCGTCACCACGCTCCCCAACGGCCTCCGCGTTGCCACCGAGTCTAACCTCTCCGCCGAGACCGCCACCGTGGGCGTCTGGATCGAAGCGGGATCCAGGTTCGAGACCGACGAGAACAACGGCACGGCTCACTTTTTGGAGCACATGATCTTCAAGGGGACGGAGACCAGGAGCGTGAGGCAGCTGGAGGAGGAGATCGAGAACATGGGGGCGCATCTGAATGCCTACACGTCGAGGGAGCAAACGACCTACTACGCGAAGGTGGTGGATAAGGATGTGGGGAAGGCGGTCGAGATCTTGGCGGATATCTTGCAGAACTCAAAGTTTGATGAGGGGAGGATCAACAGGGAGAGGGATGTGATATTGAGGGAGATGGAAGAGGTATAAAACTTTACGAAAAGCTTTACATATTTGCCTGACATTAGATCATGTATTTTATTAGAACAGTTGTGCTTTTGATATTCAAAATTGGATCTTTTGATGCACATTTTGTAAAGTTTGTACTTTTCATCTCACTGCTATATGAGCTGATCTTTGTCTAGATGATTATCTTTTTGGTAGTTTTTGTTATTTTTTTATGGAACTATATGGCTTGCTTATCTGCAAAATTGGATTATTTGGGTGGGTTTTAGCCATAGCGATCGATTATTTTGCTTATTTATATATATATTACTTATTAAAATGTATAGTTTTTGTGGAACTATGGCTATTTTGATCTGCAAAATTATTGTATGCAGCCAATAAATACAAACATTTGGCTCGTATTCATATGTTTTTCATTACTTTCTTCTAATTATGATGATATATGTATGTGGACCTTGTTGCTGTTTGATCATATTTTACTATTTACAGTTATTCATGTGGAACACCCAATTTTTTGAGATCCATTCAAAGTTTTTCTATAATGTTCTCAGTCTAGTTTAATATAAAATGTTTAATATAAATGTAATTGTATGTTTTTTTTTTCCTTTTTGCTTATTATGATATTAAATTTGTGTGCCGTGTTCCTTTCTATTTCTTTTCAGATTCTCCTTCTTAATGTTATTTCTGTTTCTTTGGGATCTATTCATATTTGACGCTATGCTTTCGTTTAATATTGAATGTTTGTGTCTCAATTCTATATAATATGTTCACTATATCATTCTAGACTCTCCCCTATTTTCTTGTTTTCTCTTTAGTATAGTATTGCTATCAATGTTTTTCAAATTCTATATTTCCATAAAAACATAAATCATAGGAGCTTCTTTCGTGTACGGAGTTGAATTTGTTTTACATTTCTTGTTAAACATGTAAGCTCAATATGAGCTGTTCATTTGTATTTGCTAGAAAATTAATTTTCTTTTGATTTGTATCTGAAGCATGCTTTCGTCAAGGACTGTATCAACATATTCCTTTTGACCAAGTGTTTTAATTGTTTCCCCCCTTGTATTTACTGGTTTTAATCCCTGTCTAAGAGTTAAGTTTTTACCTTCTCTTCTCATTTGCACCACAAGCATCATGAAATCAAGGACACAGTCGCTAGCTCATGTTAGTGAGTTTGGCTACTGGAACACTTAACTTGATGATGATTTCTTTGATTATATTGTCTAATTAAGGTTAGAATGAAAATGACAAATGGACTGAATTATCTGTCCTATTTTATTCTGGGGTGTCCAGTCAAGTGTAAATCGGTCTAGAAACTTTTTACATGTTGTTTTGAAGCATGAAGTATGTTTGTGGTGTCAGAAGAATATGACGGATTCAACAAGTTCAATCCTATTACATCTTGTAGGTTGAGGCACAATCAGAAGAGGTCCTATTTGATCACTTACATGCAACAGCATTCCAGTACACTCCGCTCGGAAGAACCATACTGGGGCCAGCACAGAACATCAAGACAATCACGAGGGAGCACCTTAAGAACTACATTGCAGCCCATTACACAGCTCCTAGGATGGTAAAACAAGATACTAGAATGGAGTCAATTATGTGACCATTTGTTAGAGTACATAATTACACTGAACTAATTGTGTATATTTCTATCTTATTTAATATTTAGCTGGTTTGAAGCCTTCTATGTTTTTGGGAAGTTGACTATGATTTTCTATGCATATGCTATTAGGTTATCTCTGCTGCTGGCGCAGTTAGGCATGGAGAACTAGTCGAGCTGGTGAAGAAGCAGTTCACGAAGCTTTCAACTGATGCCACCACTGCATCTCAGTTGGTTGCAAAAGAACCAGCTACATTTACTGGTTCTGAGGTCTGAAATTTCAATATATATTTATATCTTTATTTCTTATCCCTGTATGATTAATGTTAAGGTGACTTCTATTGGTCATGCTCATTACTTTAGTTCATGAACTTCAGGTCCGGATAATAGATGATGATATTCCACTGGCGCAATTTGCAGTAGCCTTTTCTGGAGCATCCTGGACGGATCCAGACTCTATTGCTTTGATGGTTATGCAGTCAATGCTAGGTTCTTGGAACAAGAATGTTGGTGGAGGAAAACACATGGGGTGTGTTTTTATCCTTCTTTAGAACTTTTGATTTAACTTGAATTATCCTATCAGTTTAGTCATTTTTTCTCACTGTTCACACTTGTATTTTATTGCTTTCAAAAAATTTGAGCAGTTCGGAGCTCATACAGAAGGTTAGCATTAATGATATAGCGGAGAACATGATGGCTTTCAATACCAACTATAAAGATACAGGCCTTTTTGGTGTTTACGCAGTTGCCAAGGTTAGTTTGTTGTAATCTACACAAGAAAGTCTAGTTTTGTAAATTAAGCCTTTCAGGAAATGATATTTGTTTATTTGGTTGGAAGAAACATTGTAAAACGTTTTGTATTCCTTTTCTTTTCTTTTCTATTTTTGGGTTTTTTTTTTTTTTTTTTTTTTTTTTTTTTTTTTTTTTTGGTTGGGGGGGGGGGGGGGGGGTTAGTTTTTATACAAAACAAACCCACCTCATAAACTATTCCAGACATATATCTACTCCATGCTGAGTTCATTGACTGGGATTATAAGTGGTAGCTTAGTAAAAGTTTTAGACTCCACTTCTCTTTCTGTCTGGATGTATGATCTTTTTCCATATTCCTTTTGTATGGGGAAATATCATATTGAACATTTTGATAAAAGGAGTTGTAGCTCTTTATTTTGGAGCCAGAAAAAGATTAGGATTGGTAATTTAATAGTTTTTTAAACTTTAGGAGGCACATAAATCTTGTCCTTTTGGTTGGCCATCGGTTTTACTGGGTTTTTATAAGTAGCTGGATCCATTTTCTGGACCAATGTTCTAAAATTATTTAATTTTATAAATAAGGAAAGCTTGCTGATGGAGGAGTTATTCTAGAAATAAATCGTTGAGGTATTTTGATTCTTTAGCTACAGCACAATGACAGCATGTACTTTTTTTGTGTGAAAGAAAATTGGTTTTGCTGTGTGTCAGGGTACATAGGTGGGTTAAGATGCTGGACCAGTGCTAGTTGTGACCTGGCAGATGATGTTGAACTATAAAGTTTATCTGCAAAAGTATATTCTCCTGAGTTGTAGTCTAAAGAAGTTGTGGACGTGTGATTCCTGAGGTTGATTTTTTAAGCTGCCATAGGAGTGATATGATTCCACACACAGAATGCAGATTCTTTAAGCTGCCATGGGAGTGATAGCAGTAACCATGGATATGTTTCAAACTGCTACTTGACTGGTTTGTTGATTTATGAGACAGAAGTGTGCTCATGGTATAAAAGTTTAGTTTGTCTAAGTTGTGATAGACATTTTTTTCAAGTTTGAAATCATTTTTTTCCTGCCTGTAAAATGCACCTTTATTTGTGTGTGGGAATACGAGTGAACTAGAAATATTCTTTTAGCATATAAGAAATTGCATGGATGAATCATTTTTTAAAGTGAACATTTTAAGAAGATTTTTCTTGAATTAGTCGAAAAAATTATATAAAGCTTATGTGCCTTGTACATGCATTAGTGCCCCAATCATTAACATTCATGTAGAGAGAAGATGCAAGCGACAGGGTAACCAGCTCTTGGGTCTTAAATGGTTCCATTGCTGCTGTCAGACAATTTGATTTGAGTCAAAATCAGAACCGTCCTTTAACTCATAGTTGGGACTCTCATCTGTTAAATGTTCTTAACATAGATTTTAATTGGAATTATTTCATATTTATTTATTATTCAGAAAAAGAGGAAGATAGAGAGAAATGGACACATTAATAAATGGTATTATTGCCCTTCACAAAAACCAAAAGATAAGGATATGGTAAATGAAGGAGGCGGGGAGGATATAGTGGGACATGGAGACGAAAGTGGTTGATAGGGATTGCACTTGCTGCATTGAGTAGCTCGTCTTTCTTGGCTACTGAGGTAGCTGAACCGAGAATTGTTAGGAATATGAATAGACAAAAATCCCTTTTCTATTAGAAGTTAGAACCATTCTTATAATAGCAAAGTACTCTTAAAATCAGTGTTAACTGGATCTTGGAATATATAATTGAGATCTACCTACTTCCTTGAAAGATTAGAATTATACCATACATTTCAACAGAAACAAATTTAGGCTAGTTAATTTAAAATGTATGCTTTTGATTGATTTGAATGACGTGAATTTATTTTGTCAGGTTTAGTTGTCAAATTTTGTATTGTCATCTTGGCTTGGTCCAGCCTATCAGAGTAATTGAAATCGGGCTGGCACTGACTAATTAATTTTCTGTATAATCATAACCATTCTTTTTTTTTATATGAAAGGGAGAGAGCAAGGGTTAAGGTATTCAAACTCCTGGATATCAAAACTTGCTTGGTCAAACTATTCCACATGAACTTGTCTTGTAGCACTTTTATGCTGTGACATGTTTGATTTTTCCAGTCTTTGCATCGAAATTATCCTATAGCTTCACTGGTGGTTCAGTTTCAGTATGGCAGTCAAGCTTCTGACTTTAACTGGGTTTTGCAGTTTAACATGTGGATATGTGAATTGGGTTATGAATTTTATGGGAGATGTGGATGCCACCTTCTACTTTTTTATATGACTGACTGAGGGGCCTGCAATAACATTAATTTTATCACGTATTTCTGTGCCTGCAGCCGGATTGCTTGGATGATTTGTCCTTTGCGATTATGAGTGAGATAAGCAAGTTATGTTATCGTGTTTCGGATGAGGATGTTACTCGTGCCCGGAATCAGGTATTTCATTACTAATTTTGTGCTTTTATCTGCTCCTCCACTCTAATTCCGTAATTAAACTAGAAATGTTTGTTATTAGTAATGAGCTTGGGCTGTGATAATTATGATAGTTTATATTCGTTCCAGTAGAATGTTAATGGATCAAGAAATCAGGCAATCAGAGAAAGTTGCAATTTCTTTTTAATCAGTTTTTTTTCCGAGAGAAAGGGTGGGGCCTCAAAATCGAAACCCCAGTCTATTTTATTCATTGAATAGTTGTTACATCCCTTCCCTCCCAACTATAAGGATACCGGCCCAAAATGCTGCTGTTCAGTACAAAAGAGTAACGGAAAAAAGAAATCCAAAATCACCCCACCCCTTCCACCCTCAGCAAAATACAACCAGAAAAGTATGTATCAATAAGCCACACCCAAACAAAAGAACAGATGAAGTGCAATACAAAACCGAACTTCTGCAAAGGTGTTCCTACCTTTTGTCAATCTTCTTGTGCAAACTCAGCACCTTCAATCCAGAATGATAATTTCTCTCCCCCTCGGTTTTGGATCTCAACGGAAGAATATTATAGATCACATGATCTTCCACTTGTGTAGTTTGAGCTGTATCAACCACTTCTCTTGGAGCATTGTCGCTTTCTTTATCAGCTCCACCATGTCCAGCTTGATCATCAACAAAAGGGTCTCGTCCACGAGCAACCGTGGCTCTCTTCCCAGCCAGTGTTTTAAATGCGAGGCGCCTCAGACTCTCAGGTGAGGCGAATGATGGACTTGTCGCCTTGCGCTTAGCCAGACGACGCTTGTAACTCAGGCACTTCCAGGCGCTCGCCTCAATTTACAAAGGGGACTGGGCTATTCAGCCCCCTAATTTATCCTTTAATATGGGGGTAATTGTACCCCAAAGGGTATAGTTTAAAGTATTAAAGAAAAGTTTGGGGGAGGGGAGGTTATTGAGAATATTATTATGTATTTTTAGGGCTCAATTAGCCTTTCGAAAAGTAGCCGTTGCTGCTTTTCTTCTCCCTTGTTTTGTGCTCTCTCCCCTTTTCCGCTCCCACCCACCCATCTCCACTATATTCTTATCTTTTTCTCGTATTGAAACAGATAATCTTCAATTCAGATTCTCAAATATGTTTTTTTAGCATGTTGTGATTTTTATTTTCCCTTTACCTTTTCTTGCATAAACTGACTTGGGTTTGAATCTTTTGATTACTTAGGTATTAAATTCTAATTCATCTATTTTCTTCAATTTAAACTTAAATATTAAGCAATTAGTTCATAACAGATTTTGAGGCTTTTTTTTTTTTCCTTTACTTTTTGAGTGTAACTCTGTAAAAAAGAAGTTTTGAAATTTGCACCATTAATGTTTCTTTTTGTTTAGAAATACTGAAAAAGAAGATTTTGAACTCATTATGTTTGCAAAATTGTACTTGGATCTTTTGTTTCATTGCTTTCATGTCTTTATGAGATCTTTGAGGTGATTTATTATTGCATTTGAATGATTTCTTTTGATGACATGTGAAATTCAGTGAACTTTAGATATCAAGATATTTTGTTCTTTACTTGACTGAATGTTCTACATAATGATAACCTAGTTTGTGATTTTAATTGTGGTTTATTACTTATGTCATGCATGCTTATAACATTATTTGTGGTCATAGCTTCATGATTTCTTTTATTTGTTGTTGTTTATACTCTATATATTTATTGTTGACACAAGTTATGCATATTTATTTATATACTTATATATACAAGTAGTTATAATATTTGTCATCTTTTTGCTCAGGTGATCACCTTTTTGGCGCTTCTCGCCTCAGGCGATAGATAGGCCTTGTCGCTTTAGCATTGTCTTTCGCATTTAAAGCTCTTCTTCCATCAACTCCTTATCGTCCACCTGCAACAAATTTCTCCCATTTCCTTTCTACTAAATTTGCTAACCAAAAAGTAACAAATGAATTAATAGAGTTTAAAACATTTATGCTACTTTTAGAGTTAGAATGAAAAATTCTACAGTTTCTCTCAAACCATATGCTCCAAAAAATGGCCACAACTTATAATTCCATTCTGACTTCTTTCTGCGCATTGGCCTATCTCCGACTAGACCAAAGACTTTGTATTGAATCAGGTTGACTATTTATTCCCAGATTATGCTTAACCGACTGCCAGATAGAAGTCACAAAACCACAGTGAAGAAACAAATGCTCGATAGTTTCCTCCTGATCACAAAATACACATGGAGTATCTTCCAGTGCTCCCTTGTGATGCAATAGAGCTTTAGTGTTCAATCTTCCTTTGAGAATAATCCACGTAAATGCCTTGATTTTCAAGGGTACATCACAATCCCACATTCTTTGATAGTCACAAAGAACCATGGTTCACTGACTCGGCCGAGTCGAAGACGAGTCGGCCGAGTCGTATCCGTCTCGGCCCTCTCCGAGACGAGTCCGAGTCACGAGTCAGTCGGCTCAACTCAGAGGAGGCCAACTCGGCCGAGAATCAGAGTTGACTTGGTCGACTCGGCATTATGATGATGATTTTGTGCCTCATCGCAATTCAATGTGAAAATAACTACATTAGCATGTATTTATGAATGTAGTTTGTGTAATTTACTCTTTTGTGTATGTATTTTGATATGCTTCTACCGACGACGCGTGTATTTATACTTTCGCTTCATGTTTAGTATGATAGGTGATATATTTTGGACATGTGATACATGAATGTGGGTGTCTACATTTTTTTAAAATTTGTCGTGATTTTTTGAGAATTTTTTGAGCTTTCTCTGTAGCGTTTTGCGCGTATCGCCCGATACCGATCCGAGTCGCCGAGACCGATCCGTCTCAGTACCCGCCGAGTCGGCGGCCGAGACCGCGACTGTGAACCATGCAAAGAACCCCTCCAAAGTTGATGAAAGCAACTTATAATGAATACACCTGTCGCTGTCCATCTCCAAAATCTCTTATCTGAACTGTCTAAAATATCAGTTCTATTAATCCAGGACATAAGATGTTCAAAATTGTTTACTAATACTCCAGTCAGATTCCTTCTAAATAACAATTTCCATCTCCAACTTCCTTCAGCACTCTGTCTACATTGATCTACAGGCAACATTTTCCGAGTAGATTGTTCATATAAAGCTGGGAAGTAATCAACCAACTTTCTGTCTGAACACCATTTATCATGCCAAAATGATATCAAAGTGCCATTTCCAAGTTTAGACAAAGCACTAGCTAAAAAAGGTTGAAGAGCTTTAAGCACTCCTTTCCAGAACCAGGATATGTTATCTTTATCATGAGTATAATCCGAAATATGATGATTCTGACTGTAATATAAAAGTTTAATCACTCTTACCCATAATAGATCTGGATGAGTAAATTATTTCCACAGCCATTTTCCCATTAAGGCTAGATTCATCTCATGTAAATTAAGTATACCCAATCCTCCTTGTTTCTTGGCTTTACAAGTCTCATCCCAATAAACTAGGCAATCAACTCCATGTGTCTCTCTTTCTCCTTTCCAAAGAAACTTCTCCTCATCTGATCAATTTTATTTTTAACCCACTTGGGTAGCATGTAGCAAGAGAGAAGATACAAAGGCACAGCTGATAGAAATGCATTCACTAAAACCAGCCTTCCTCCTCTAGATAAAGTAGAGCATTTCCACTCAGAAAACCCTTTTCCCATTTTACCTATCAAGGGTTGCCAATCTTCATGTGACAATTTTGTGTGTCTTAAAGGGATTCCAAGATATACAATGGGAAAAGTCCCAATTGTCAGTTCAGCATGGAAGCAACCTGAAGTTGAAGAATATCATTACTTTCTGGTACAATAACTGAGCTTTTAGCACAGTTAATTTTCAAACCGGATACTTTCTTAAATCCATAAAGCAGCAGCATCAAAGCTCTGAAGTGTTTTATCTCAGTTGTACAGAACAACAAGGTATCATCTGCATATTGTAAACTGAGGATCTTCTGACTGAAATCCAAATGACTTAATCCAATTTCTAGCGGCCAAATCCAACATTCTAGTAAACACATCAGCAGCAAGCACAAAAAGGAGAGGAGAAAGAGGGTCACCGTCTCAATCCTCTTCCAGACATAATAGTCCTACCTGGAGCCCCATTTACTAAAATTTTAGATTTACCTCCGGTTAAATAATCTTTAATCCAGTGTTGCCACTTTGGTCCAAACTGTCTGTCTTGTAAAACATCAACAAGAATGCTCCAATGTAACATCTCATAAGCTTTAGTAAAGGACAATTTCAACATCTCACCAGATAGTTTCTTTCTATACCATCCAGAAATGATTTCCTGAGCTGCAACCACACCATCTAATAACCTCCCTTTTATAAATCCTTTTATACTTTATCTATCAACACATCAACTTTAGGATTCAACCTATTGGTTATCACCTTTGTGATGATTTTGTAATCCACATTCAATAGGCTAATAGGTCTATAATCATGTACTCTCTGCCCCTTCTTTTTTTGGAATGAGAGTAACATGAGCATAATTCAGCCTTTGAATATCTAGAGTTCCATTATAAAACTCAACAAACATACTCATATGATTCTCCTTAATATCATCTCAAAATTCTTGATAAAATAAGGAGCCTGGTCACGCGCATGCCAAAACTTGCTTTCTTAACTTCCTCTAATGCAAAAGTACCTTCAATATCATCTGCTTCCCAAATTTGATTCTCATAAAGACTGTCCCAGAATAAATCCAACCTCTGACTGATTTTCTCCCCAAAGATAGTTTTATAATAGTGGAACAATCTTTCTAAATTCTGTTGGTCCTCCCAAAATATATTGTTGTCATGAATTCTAACAATTGCATTAGACCTGCTTTGTCCATTTGCAATGTTGTGAATATATGAAAGTATTGTTATCTCCTTTTAACCAATGGACTCTAGATCCTTTTCTCCATAAAACCTCTTCTTGTCGCAAATTCTGTTCAAGTTATCCACCACCACTGTCTTAACAGGTGTCTCATCATCAGTAAGGACTATCTTCTTCCATTACATCCCATTTTTGTAGTTCTTCTGAAAGCTCCATTTTTGTGTGTTTAATGCTGTGAAAGTGTTCCTTAGTCCACTGTCTGATAGCTTTCCTAACTTTTTAAACTTATTTACAATGATACTGCAGCATTATAAGTGCTTGGATTAGATTGCCAAACTGAAGATACCAATTGTCTCAATCCAAGTTGTAACAGCCACACCTTTTCAAACTTAAAAATCTTCTTTTTATGATCCTGGAAAGGGACCTTTAAAAGAATTGGACTGGCTAGTCCTTTCTGCAAAGTTAAAGGAAATTTATTATCCCATTCAAGTGAAATAAAAAATCTGTCTAACTTGGCAAAAGGAGTGTCTCTTTTATTTGTCCAAATAATTGTCTGTCAGTCAAAGGTAGATCAATCAGGTCCGTATCATTAATAAACTGATTAAATTCATCAAAGTCTCTCTGATGTGACGTCAATCCCTTTTTGCCTGCAACACATTTAGTGATGTTAAAATCACCTGCCACAGTCCAAATTCCATCAAAATCCTGTCTGAAAAGCTTAAGCTCATCCCACAAAATCTGTCTATCACTGGCTGAGTGTGGCCCGTATACATGGGAAATAGCCAAGACCATACCTGATGTATTCTCTTTCAGTATCAGTCACAGAATGAAGACCCTCAAAGTCAGATCTTTGACCAAAGCTGACTGTTCCTTCCAGTTAAAATCCCCCCAGCAGAACATGTAGCATTTAATACTGCCCAATCCTGAATTCCTGACCCTCCAATAGACCTTAAAATTTACTCACTGACTGTACACGACTTTGTTTCTTGCAGACAAACAACAGAAATTTTATTTAACACCAAAAAAAATCTCACTCCAGCCCTTTTATGAGTGTCCCCCAATCCCCTAACATTCCAAGTTAATATATTCATGGAAAAACAATAAAATCACCACTCAATCAGAGACGCTCAGGTTTAAGCTACCTGAGCTCTCTTCTTTTCCATATTTCTAATGATACCAACGGCATTAACAGTATCATTATAAACTAAATTCAACCAAACACCCAGTACCCATTTGAATCATATGGGCATCAGACACAGTATCAAAGAGTACTTTAACTAAAGTAGAGCTCAACTTAGAAGAGTTACCTGATGGTGCTAATGACTCCTCTATCTGAACTTCTAAACTCTTAAACTGCAGCTCTATTCTCTGCCTTCTCCATTGTATGCACTGGCTCACTACCCTGCAATCTAGAACTCTTTACTACAGTTGGTCAAACAACTTGCTTCTTCTTACATTTTCCACCCACTGCTTTATCAAAACATGAATCCTTCATAATCTTGAGGAGGAATGATGGCCAAAGGAAGGGGACCTTTATCCTCCACTGTGGCGTCCACCATCAACTTTTTCACAGATTCTTCAGTAGGAATTACCTGCACCTGGATAAAAGACTTCAAAATCCATTTATCTCCCACTCTAATGTAAGCATCAGCATTAAAATCTTCTCTTAATTGGGAGCATAGAGAAATATTCTATTCTCTCTGTCCACTTGATGGGACTTCACTCCTCATACAGAAATCCTGATAATCAGGCAGATTCAGTATATCATCTTACTCTTCTTGAGAAATAGTAGGCACTTGATCTACCGTTGACTGATCATAGCTCTCCTTATCAGCTGCAGTCAGGATGTTATCAGGATTCATATTCCCCTGTCCACCAACCCACAATTTGGATGCTTGTAGAGATTGTGGATTATCTCTATAATCTGCCTTAACAACCCATTGTGCCCAAAGATGAGAAGCTGCAGAAACAAAAGACTTTTTCCCATTCTTTCCTTGCAGATTATCACATTTATCCTAAGCCTCCCTAGATTCCTCTGACGGTTTAGAATTTGGGTCTTTCTTCTGCTCATCATGCTTTGTCATATAAGATACATTTGCTGGAGACTCATGCTGATTCAAACTAGTCATAATAGTGACTTGTGCCTTGTAAATATAATTACCAGAGTACAGTTTCAGATACATGGAATACAAGAAGGTGCATGGCACTTTATCTGACACAATGTCCTCAAAGTGAGAATTATTCTTAGATAAAGTATCCATATCAACCAAATCTCCAAACACCTTCACAGCCTTATCAACTATCTTAAAATTCCAAGTACGAGCACGTAAAGTTTTCAGTTTAATCCAAAATTGACAGTCTATCTTCCACTAAATCTCCTACTCTATCAGACCATCTTCTCAGTTTTACAGAACAACACCCAATATTGACTATCCTTGGAGCAATTAGATCCTCCATTCTATCTCATGGCACCACTTTCACAAGATATTCCTCATTTGTAAATGGGGTTTCCCAGTTAGGTTTCCAAGGCCAAAAGTGACGCAAAATAGCTCTAAAATTTCTGGTCCACTAGTAGCACGATCCGCAACAGTTAAAACAGTATAATTTCTAAGAGTGGCATGATCCGCAACCATTTCATTAGAAAAATTAACATAAGCTGAGCAGGGTTGAGGGCGTTTGCCTGAAATTAAAAATAACAACCATTTGTAAGTGGTTGTTATTTTGGACCTTCAATAAAATGCATAGATTAACTTGGTTTGCACACAAGTCTAGCAAGTATATGGTAGATTGATAGGTTGCTAGTGAATGTTTTGTTATTCATTTTTTCCCTCAAAATATTGCACCGACTCCATATAAGAAAGCCAACTGTGGTGTGGATATCTTTTAAGGTGCTCCCTTGGGAGCGTGCCACTAGTGGAAAGTGGCCCATCAGAACAAATCCTTCTTGATCTAGGAGCTCTTCTCCATAATTGAGAATATTTTGTTTTTTTCTTTTCTTTTTTTGGCCTTTTTCAGTTGTTTTTTTTTTTGTAGTTGATTGAGTTCTTTTTTTTTCTTTTTTCTTTTTTACAGTTGAAGTCCTCTCTCCAACTTCACATTGATGGCACTAGCCCTATTGCTGAGGACATTGGTCGCCAGGTAACTAAACCTATGGCTTCATTAGGTGGTGGTTTGTGTCTTGAATCCTTCACGGTAATTTAATATTTTACCTGTATATTGAATCCTTCTCTCTTGCAGCTTCTGACCTATGGGCGCCGAATTCCAGTCGCCGAGCTTTTTGCAAGGATTGATGCAGTTGATGCTAGTACTATGAAACGTGTTGCAAACCGCTTCATATTTGATCAGGTGCTAAATAATAGCCTTCCATCTTTGACAGCAGAGTGATTTTGTTTGTAAGAATTGAGTTTTGCATGGATACAAGTATATGTCAGTGCCACAAGTTTGGCTCTGAATCCAAATACAATCATTCGCATGCTTGTGTTTGATCAATACTGTCATTGAGAGTGCTGGAAATTTTCAACCACAGTCCGGAAATTGCTTTTCAGTGGTTGTTCAGTTTATATAATTGTATAGTCTCGTCCTGATTTCTGCTTGTGCTTGTGAATCTGCAGGATGTTGCAATCGCTGCAATGGGACCAATAACGAAGCTGCCCGACTACAACTGGTTCAGGCGTCGCACCTACTTGAACCGCTACTAGTTTTCTTCTTTTTATTTTGTTTACACTTGTCTTCTTCGATACCCTGTGAACAAAAAATTCATGATTGAGCTCCGAGTTGCATCCTGAGTTGTTTACTTGTTAGCATCAAGTGAAGCTTTTAGGCTTTCATTTTTGTTTTAATTTTATGATGTAACATCTCAAGTTTTTGTCAATAATATGTTTGGAAGAATGATATCGGTGGCCATAAGTTTTCATCAACGTTCAAATTCCTTGTTCTCTGTGTTAGTTTCTGCTGGCTTCTTGTTCTTTGTTGCTCCAATGTCAGCTAGTTTGAGAATTTATCAGGAATTTGCTACACAAAGTGGCTGGCTACTGTTTGCTACGCTGGTTATTTGTTTAGCTTCAGAAAAATCCTACGTGATACGATCTTATCCTGTTGTAGTTCTTCTGGATTGTCGTGCTTTTTCTTCGCCACAAAAATGTGACATCTCTCTAATTATGCTTCCAAAAAATAAGTCTAGAGGAAATTTAAACAAATATGTCCTTATGATTTATCCGAAGACGACCTGTTCTCTTCTCCCACAGTGGCGGGCCCTGTTCTTGAGCCTATCACGTGTCATGCCACGTGCCAGCTCTTAGGAAAGCCCAATTATAGCCAGTCCCGCCCGATTATCTAACTCTCAGCTGCGCGTGGGACCCAGCGCTCAAAAGTGGGTGACGCAAAACTGGGTGTGTTTTGCTTAATAAAACACGAGACCCTGGCGGAAAACGAGAGGGCCCCTCCGCCGGCTCCGCCAGAGTCACAACGGCCGTCGTTGGTTCATCGTTCCCATCGATTCAAGGGCGGAGACCTCATCTCGTCCAAAGTCCCAATCTCTCTTCATTCATTTTCTTCGATCTGCCCAAGGTTTTCTCCCTTCTAATTCCTTCCCCAGCTCTCTTCGCTCACGCCCTCGGATACATGCATTTAAAGTGAATTTAAAAACAAAAATATTATTAGCTTAAAAGCTCAAGTTTCAGCTCGGCGTTTAACTTGCGAAAACGTATTAAAATATAAATATTTCAACTCTCACTCTAACTTTACATAATAATATGGACTTTAATATGAAAATTTAGTGTTAAAGTCGCTCCATTTTACATTTATCCCAAAATTTTTGGTGCACTTCTTTGGACTGAACTGGCACAATGGACACCATTATAAGAAAATATGTAGCATTGCAGTACAGTGTTTTACTTTCTCTTCCTGTTCCTAATGGGAGCAAGTTGTTATTTTTTTAAGAGAAAAGAGGGGAAGTGGGGGCTTAGACACAGTAATTTATTAAAAAAAATAAAGAACGAAGAAACAAGAAAAAGAGTTAATGGAACACTCAAACACACTTCTCCATCCTTTTACAACACACTAATACCATATAACAAAAACTCCTACTACAAAAAAAAGAGCACATTCCTCTCAGACATTGAGCAAACACTTCTCCACACACTCGCAGTTAAGAACTCTAAATGTCCCATAATCATGTCAAACTCTCTTTCTCTCTCTCACAATAGCCGCAGTTGCAACTCAGAACCAAACTTCTCACGCCTGGATTTCGCTTCGATCCTGACGACCTGTGACTTACGGCAGAAGGCCCCATTGGTACAATGATCTAAACTCTACGGAGGAAGAGCATTTTACAGTAACAAACTCAATGATTTCTGTCTTCTCCTTGATCCCTACCTGAAGGTCTTAAACCAGCAACTTAAGCATGTTAATCTTATCCACAATAGAGTCATTCCCCGTGTGGAACAAACTCTCCATTTTACAGTTTCTCCCCTTTCAATAACTGGCCCATCACTTGAGCCCCTGAGGTCGGCCTTCTTGACCACTGTAGGATGTTCAAGAAGCTCATCACTGCTCTCGGCCCGAGTAGCCCAAGAAGCCGGGTCATTCTTATCGGGTGAATTCACATCGAGCGGCGACCGCCCCGCTTCACATTGGCCCCCCACAACGAATGCATCAGAGTTGTCCCCTGAAATCACGTCAACCGCGGCGCTGACGGAACCAGCGACGGAATCGAATTCAAATTTGAATTCAAGCTGTCTGCCCCCGAAAACTCCCCTGCCTCGAGATTCTCCCACATCACAATCATCGACAGACGTCGGCAGAATTCCAATTTTCTGCATCGCCGCGATATCCACCGGCACCGTCGTGTCAGTCATCTGCCTCGCCGCTCCAGACCCCTGCTTCTCCTCTGCCAAATTCTCAAGCAAACCCGCGACGTTCGCTCCATCCCGCCTTCCTTCTGATGGCCTTAACGATGATGGACTGTACACCCCCAGGTTAGAGTCAAACGCCTTCGCTGCGGCATCCCGCATTTTCGGCGATTCCTCTGCGACCGCCCCTCCCCCCTTCCCCCTTGCTCAGAGTCAGGCACTAGGAAAGAAACATTGTCACCCTCCGGCGATGCCTTGTCACCCTCATTCAGGTGGTCGGGAAAGCTTAACTGGTTCAAAGGCCGATGGTTATGGTATTGTGACTGAGATTGCTTTAACTTATAATTAGGAACTGTTAAAATATAAATATCTCAACCCTCATGTTAACATTAGAGCTTTGGTGTAGTGGCAGAAATTTTAATATAGTATCAGAGCAATACAGGTTCATTCCCATCGGGCACGCATTAAAAAGTGGATTTAAAACAAAAAAAAAATACCGCTACCGCGAAAAGCCCAGATTTTGGCTATAAAAAAGGTGTTCGACCTGCGGGGGCGTGTTAAAATATAAGTACCTCAACTCTCACTTTAACTTTGGAGTTTTAGTGCCAGTGGCGTAGACTTTAATAATGTATCAGTGTAACTCAAGTTCAAATCTCATCGGGTGCGCATTTAAAAGTGAATTTAAAAACAAAAATACTGCTAGCGCAAAAGCCTATGTTTCAACCCATAAAAGAGCGTTCTACCTGCAGATGCGTGTTTATATTACTTCAACCCTCACTTTAACTCTGGAGTTTTGGTATAGTGTCAGGGAGTTTAATAGAAAAGTTTAGCATCAAAACCGCTCCTTTTTCCATTTATCCCATAGTTTTTGGTGCACTTCTGTGGACAGTGCTGGTACAATGGACACCATTTTGAGAAAATCTGCAGTTCAGTGTTCTACTTTCTCTTCCGGTTCTTAATGGGAGTAAGTTGTTTAGGCAAAAGTTTTACTTGAAATGACCTTAAGTTGTACACTGACCTCATAGATTTTGGGTGAGTAGTAGGTGCACAAATGTGTGCAATTACTTCTATTATGACTACTTTCTCATTATTGAATGTAAATGGGAAGTAAAAGATGATGCTCTTGGAGTCTAGACGTGTTGAAGTAAGATAGACTACTGTTGGAGTTTTTCTTTTTTGGAAGTGTTTCGTTAAGATCTCATTAATGAAACGTCGGGGGCTTGTTCGGCCTCATGGTCGTTTTCTCAAAAAAAAAAAAAAAAAAAAAAAAAAAAAAAAAAAAAAAAAAAAAAAAAATGATGCCCCCACTTCCATTCTAAATGTTGGGTTCATTATAGGCAACGTTACTTATGTATTTGCAAATTGGATGCAGCTGCTGAAGATCAGACAGTTATTATGAATTTGGTTTACGTCTTTGCAACTGAAAAGACAAAAGAGTTATGAAATTGAGAAAGGAGTAGAATCAAAGTCACCTCTTGTTTGCATTGTTGAGGCAATGAAACTATGAAGGGATGCTAGCCAGTTGTGTTCCTAGATTTGTGTTTGAGTGAAATTAATCGTTATCAGACATTTGCTTGTATCATTTGTTTCTGATATAAGCTGCTGTGTTCTATAGTTCTGTTGCCTTCTTGAGCCTGGCTAAAGCTTCAGAGGAGTGTGTGTGTGTGATTGCAAATTATAGTTCAGCCTGATGTAGTAAATATTGAAACAGGTCCTTGATGGAAGAGATATCTGAAGCTAAAGATCAAATGAGCTTGTTACAGTTTGGAATTTGGATACTGTGAACTGCTTGAGCTTGGCTTTCAGCATTGGTTATGGTTTTTGCGTTTTATTTATCCTTTCTGATAAAAAAAAAAAAAAAGTTGAGATCTTGGGATAATTTTTTTCTTCTGGTGTTAGCTGTATAATTGTGATGTGCAGGGATTTAAAGACGTTGCTAGCAGAAGGTTTGAAGGAAGACGATCACCATGGTCACACAACAAACATTAGGACTGAATTTTGACTCTTTTAATGGTTGAAACACTTTCGTACTCTAAATCTAAAATGTTGAATAGGTTGCTCTGAAACAATAAACGCTTTTTTTTTTCCTCATGGAACCGAAAATTTTATTGACTTTGAAAGATGTTGAGTTAAGAAGGTTCAAGTGCAATGGCAATGGCCAATCTTTCACTATCTAGGTATACAAAGAAACATTTAATAGGTAGGTAGATTTAGGAGTTTGATGTCGAAACTTTTGCTCATGGAGAGCTCAGCAGGTTCTTGAACCACTGAACTGAATCTTTGGGGTATCTCTTGAGTCCATCTTTGTAATCGACGAAGTATAAGCCAAACCTCGAAGTGTAGCCTGCAGCCCACTCCCAGTTGTCGAGAAGAGACCACACGAAATATCCTCTCACATCACAACCATCTTCCCTGCATTGTTTGTTCAGTTTTCAGATATGCATTCATGTTGTTGTGAAAAATTCGACTAGTTTGGTGCCTGAGATACATACGTGATGGCAGCTGACAAGTTTCCGAGGTAGCCATTATGGTAACCGATCCTTTTTCATCCTTGAGAGCATCTTTGACGGAGATAAACGGGTTGTTTGAATCATCCATCCCTTCGAAATGATGCACGTATTAGAGAAACAAGATCAAAAGACATATAGAAGTGATGTTTATAACATTAGGCGAAACTTCAGAATGCTCACCATTTTCAGTGATGAAAACTGGTGGGTTACCGTACTTTTGCTTGACGTACTTCGTAAGGTTTCTCATCCCTTGGGGTACGATATATAGCCATATCGATGAAGCCTGCATCAGAAAAATCAATAACTCGCATTTCTGAACGACATATCAATGAATGTTAAGGAACACGATATATTGTCAAGACTTACCCTATCTGCTATTGGTTGTAAGCCCTTGAAAGCTGCAATAATCAAAATATCCAAGTTAGTTAACAATTCAGGGGAATTTACCTAATATATTCTCTCTCTTTTTTTCCCCAAAGAAAACAAATGGAAATAGATTTACTAAGTTTATGAACTTACGAAGAGTGATGGCACCAGAATCTGCCAGTGTATCGTTGAGTAGAATGCCGATTATATTGGTTGAATCCTTCGTTGCATAAAATGTTGTGTAGTGATTTATGCCCACAAAATCTAAGGACCCCTTCACCAGAGCAACCTCAGATCTTGTAAACTTTGGCAATCTGTTACCAACTCTTGTCCTCATTGAACTCGGATAATCTCCAAAGAACAATGGATCCATAAACCTATAATGCAATTGAATCCATGATCTTGTCCATCGTTTGTATGTGAACAAGTGCGCGTTTATGTGCATATATGTAACTGAAGAGATCATGATATATGCTCACCAGCCTAGCTGAAAATCTTGTGCTCTTTGTGTTGCATCAATATCATCTTGCGAGTTCGACATAGGTTCGAACCAAATAACATCAAATGCTATCCCAAGTGACCCTTTCTGTGTTGCCTGCATATTGGCCATACTAATTAGAAATTTGGTGGTCTTAGTGAATATTAATGAAAAAATCATGAATATATTGTTTCTAGTACCTTATATTTTTTCCTATATATATCAGCCACGGCTGCGTGAGATAAAAGAACATTGTGAGCAACAATGTAAGGTTCAGTGGCCGAATTCCCTCCTCTACAAAAAAGGTGAAGCAGAATGGAGCAGCGACCGGGAGCTTGGAGGCCAACATCATACCCTTGGATCGCAAATGTGTGAGGCTCATTGAAGGTTATCCAGTGCTTAACTCGGTCTCCAAACTCCTTAAAGCATGTTTCCGCGTAGATTGAGAAATCAGTTCTACAGAAGAAAAAAGAGATTATTTTCAGTACTTTAATGTAATTGACTTTCATTAACAATAACCAGTGGAAGAAACGTTACATAATTTGGCGATCGAGCCATCCATTGTATCTATCTTGTAGTGCTTGAGGAAGGTCCCAATGATAAATGGTGACATATGGTTCAATTCCTGGAAAGTTTCACATGTGGAAATAATCAACACACTTTCTTCACATAGGATGGCCAAAACACAAAGTATTTATCACTTACCCTTGGTTAGCAATGCATTTATGAGTTTATTGTAGTGATCAATCCCTGCTTGATTAACTTGACCAGTACCATCTGCAATAATATCAATTAGGAGTTCATTTGTAATATTGGATTTGCTTTCACATCAAACAATTTCACAATGTTTTCATAGTAAGCTGGTGTTTTAAGCACCACCGTATGAAACAAATAATTTAGTAGATTGTTCGATGTCTCCTTCTTCTTCTTCTTCTTCTTGTGTGCATGTGTGGGTGTGTTTTATGTATAAATTCATCGCTTTCGCTTTCCACTTTCCTTTTTAGTGTTTGATGAATTTAGGAATGTTTTTAAGTTTATATCCTTTGTGGGTGCATCACACATATGTAATGAAATTTCTATCCTTGTGTGCGTGCGCGCGCGCGCGTGTGTTTGGGGTGGGGGGGGGGGGGGGGGGGTCTTCCTACCTTATATTCATTCAATTGATCATACCATGATTTTCCTTTTCAAGATAAACATACAAGGATGCCACAATGTTATCATGCATCCTCATTTTCGTATTATATGAAAAGTCCATTTTCTTTATGCTTTTATTCTGTTACAATGACAGCGAAAACTCTATTTTCAGATAAAAAATGATTCTCTTGGAACTGCTAAAATATTTATTATTTCCCCTTCTCCCTAATTTTCCTTTCCAATTATGAAGCTACATGCCAACATGAAAATAGTTGGCAACACAATGCCATCCTCATTTTGTCCACTCTATAATTGTCACTAGTGTGGGTATCAATCTTTAGCCAATTATGTGACATCATTAACATGCATAAGTCTCTCCTTTTCCTTCTACAGGAAAAATAAATGCCATGTGAAGAAAATGTTAAACTTGAAACTATTCAAGCTATTTTCAAATTTTTGAATAAATCAAAAAAGGTGAATACAATTCAAGAAATTCTACATAAGTTATCATCAAAATAAGGTTTAAAAAAAAATGTAAGCAAAATGAAATGATCATACTTGGGAAAATTCGAGACCATGCTATCGAAAATCTGTAAGCATCCATTCCCAAATCTTTCATGAGTTGTATGTCATCCTACACCAAGCAATATAGATCCATTGCATGATAATTTTTGGCAACATATATTCTGATTAACACAGGAATTTTCATTGAAGATCAGTTGCTAACCTCGAATCGATGAAACTGATCCACGGCGACATCGGCATTGCTGAAATCAATCACCTTCCCTGCATAAAGTAAAAAAAATGTTCTTGCTCTTAAGTTCATGTTTTTCCCCCAAAAAAAAAAAAAAAATTAAAACTCATTTATAGCATATAACTGTATTTAATAGCTCTAATTTACCAAAGGAATGAGCAAATTTGTCCCAAACTGTAGGCCCTCTTCCACCCTCCTTCACTGCTCCCTCATACTGTAATTAGAAATAAAGTGCCAAATAAATAAATGGAATTAGTAATATTTATAAACAAGGAAGAAAAAAAAATGGCAGCCAAATGTGCATCTCTGTTTTTTGCCTATAAAAATCACATTGCTACATTAGTTTTACAAATTCACACTAATTTTGTTTTCATTCAAACAGAGTTATTTTTTCCTCAATAAATTTCTCTGATCTCTGCTCTTATCAATCTTCTTTGTGAAAACATTGGTAAATGCTTTCCTGTTCAATGACCTAGAAATCAAATAAAGTGATTCAGCACTGACCCAACAAAATGAAAATAAACATATCTTTATCTTTAAAATCTTACCCAATACTTAGAGAGAAAAGGGAGAAAACAAAAATAAAAAGGAGAAAAATTAACCCACCTGATATGAAGAAGAAGCTGTTCCAAAGACAAAACCCTTTGGGAAACTCCCCCTGCTCAATCCTTCACTCCCATGGCTCCCAACAACAACAACCAAGAGAGTGACAAATATTGCCTCTTGAACACCATTGGCTTTTGAGAGAGAGAGAGAGAGAGAGAGAGGTTTACAATGCAACACAATCTCACAGAGAGAATAAAATGCTTTTGGATTGGAGCTCAATCCTAGTAATATATAAATGTAGTGGGGGACTTGCATATAGACCACATGAATCCCAGCTACATGGACCCAAATTTGTGACTCACTAAAAATAAAAAAAATAAAAAAAAAATCTGATGTGGCACTAGTGAGTTATTTCTGTAAATTCAAAATTACAAACTTTCTTGATATGTTTTGAAAAGAGTTTCCTTATCATTTTATACAAATCTATGTGCGAGTTGATGTGTGATGCATCTGATTTTGAAGGGAATCATCTGGTCACGTTCCTGTCTTTTCATGAAACTCTGCATCTATTAGAATTTGTATTCATCAAAGAAAAAGAAAAAAAAATGGGAAATGAGTTCCACATTATGGGGCCCATGCAGCATAAGCCGAAAGATGAGCACCATTTCTCCATCCCTTCAAACTATACAATTCACACTTCTGAAGGACAAAAAAACTTCTCACACTTCACAATCTGACACCTTAATTTGAACCCATCTCAGTGGGGGCAAAAAAATAAAATTCAATAGTCATGCAAAAGGAAAGTGCTAACTGAACTTCGCAACTGCAAACAAAGATTCTGATTGAGTGAGGATTTTGGTTGTCGTAACTGACCGTAATCCGTAAGTCGTAATTGGTAATATAAATTTGTAAGTGAGAAATTGTGTTGTGGTTTACGGTGTTTGGTTGTTATAATGTGTAAGTCGTAAGTGGAAAAGTTGACCTCAAAATTAACTATTTAAAGATTTAAAAATTTTTAATATTGCAAATAAATACTAAAAATGTTAAATATTAAAAAAATTAATATTAACATAAAAAATAATACAAATTTACATGACCATAATATTAGTTGTAAGTGGACAGTAAGTGAGTGGTAATTGAGTTGCAAGTGAGTGGTAGTTGAGTTGCGTAAGTCTTTTACGAATTATGGTGCAAACAAACGCCGTAGCTGTAATTGAGTTGTAAGTCATTTACGAATTATAGACTTTTACAACTTTTACGATTGTTTGTTTCCTCGTAAAAGGCTGTAAGTCGCAGTTGACAACTTACAATCTTTTACGACTTATAATATTTATTTTGTCGTAAGTCGTAAAATGCACTTGTATCTCTCTTATGATTCATTAGCAACACAAACAGTTAATTTTGTGATCATGCAAATCCCACTTGCAGCACAACAGTTAATTTTGTGGTCATGCATATTTGTATTACAGAAATTAGATTAATATTTGAAAACTACGGATGGAAAGATTTAAAATATTAATCTAATTACACTTAACTTTCTGCAGTACGGGAAAGATGATTGTTACAAGATTTCAAATACTTGAAAACTACGAATGGGAAGATTTAAAATATAATATTCGCACAGCTTAGTTGGTACTCCCTCCGTCCGAGTTGTCTAGGTGTTTTTTGATCGAGCACAAAATTTAAGAAAGAGAAAAGAAGTGAGTAAGAAATAGTACTATATTGAAAAACTCTAATTTTATCATTTTTAAAAACTCTAAGAGTTTGTGTAAAATTGAAATCCAGAATGATATTTTTGTTATAAAGAGAAAAAGTAAAGGTATTACTCCATATTCTATATTAGGAATGATAAAGGTAATATTGGGAAATCATAAAGGTAGTATTAGAATTCAAAATGGATTACTAATTTGGGACAAAATTTTGACAAAAAAAGGCAATACTATTTTCGGACAGAAAGAATATTATTAACATGAATACACATGCTAAAAATGACATACATCCTTTACAATTATTGAACATTCTGAGGAATGGAGAAAGGAAGAAAAGAAAGAGAGAGAAAAAAAAAAAAAATCCCTTTGCAATTATTGCACATGAATGGAACAAGATTACTTTTGGATTCAGATTCTCGTTTTCCATGAAAAAAGAGAGCCTTTTTTCGTCACATCATGTGAACATTCACGGTGAAATGGGAGACTTTTGTTTAAAGGCCGGAAGATCCCATGCTCCCTTCTTGCAATCATTGCAGTCTCCAACAAAAAGCTAAGCCTTCATTCCTTTAAAAAAAATAATAAAGAAATAAAGTCCTCATATTTTTAACACTTGGCTGCTATTCAATTCTTGAATCTCATTGATTGTGGAGGGGTACTTCATGAGGCCTGTTTGATTAAGGGTGGAAGTGAGGAAGTGAGGAATTGAGGAAGTGGTAATAATTTCTTTTAGAACTTAGAAATTGGTTAGTAAGTTTTTCGGTGTTTGGATGTTGTTGGTAAGTGTTGTTTGGAAAATGTTTTGTCTTTTCCGGTGTTTGGATGATAATGTGAAAGTGGAATTGGAAAAGTTGACCACAAAATTGACCGTAAAATAATATTAAAATAAAAATTAATTATGAAAAATAAAAAATAGACTGCAATTAGAATGCAAGTGAGATTTACATGATCAAAAAATTAACTATTTTGTACTATAACTTATTACAAATGAGATTTTCATGACCACAAAATTAACTGTAGCACTCTGGAAGTGAGGAAATGATTGTGTAAAAGAGAAAAGAGAAAAAGAAAAAGGGTTTTCTTTTTTTCCTTTTCCGGTATTTGGATGGATGGGGAAGTGAGCAATTATACTTCCCTACTTCCTTACTTCCGCCCACTTCCTTGCAACCAAACAGCCCCTGAAATGTTGCAACAATTTCGGTGGCTTAAATATTATAAAATTAAGTAAATAATATATAAGTTAATAGTTGATGGTGATCATGGAATTAACAAGTAATTTCTAAGATTGTTGGATTAAGAAAATGACTAATACGAGGTCTGGCCCATGATTTAAGACTTAAAAAGAGAAACACATGCATACTTTTTTAATCGACACAGCTGACTTTTTTGGCAAGGAGAGAGCCATTAAATTTTTATCAAATATCAAACAGGATAAATGAACAAAATTTATGAATGATTTTTTTTTTTTTTTTTTTTTTTCCTCCCTCTTGATTCAGTTGCCACCACTGCAAGTAGAGTATGTCACCCTTCAAAAAATATCAGAAGGGTCCAAACATGACATGGCCCCTGTAGGAAGCCGTGGAGTGCAAGTGAAGAACAAGAAGAAGTTGAGAGATTTGGAGTTTGTAGCCATTACTAGAATGTTGGAGATGTGTTGAAGATTCATACATATGCAAGTTAAAAAAGCTTTCTTTAATATTGCATTTTTTTTTAACTTACAAGGGATATGCCAGCAAAAATGTGGACAAATTTTGGGGCAATTGATATATGTTGTGGGAAATTTATGGTTGAAACAAGCAAGCAACAAGAAATCATTTTCTTCGTGGAGTAGAATACTAGCTAGAATATTTTTAAACTGAAAGGATTTTAGCACTGGAATTATCGATATCAGTCACTCACCAGTTGTTTCGGTTCGTCATATTAATAATATCAGTATCATCTCAATCACTTAATTTATTAATTAATAAATTAGCTCTAGAGACCTGCACCAATGAGCAAGCAACTAAATAATAATTAGGGTTTAATATTATTATTATTATTATCATCATCATCGTCATTATTATTAATATTTTATCAGAAGGCAAAGGGGATTGCCAACACGAGGAGAACACTGCATTACCAGCAAAAGGCCATGGTGCCTGCCTTCTGATTCTAGCAATCTTTTGTTTTAATTTAATGTTAAAAAACTGATGCTTGATCAATTAGAATAAGCAATGCATGGGTTTGAGAAAATGATACGGGAAGAGAAGTAAGACAAACAACAAGTTAAAAGACTTGACTTGTCGACCGTCCTTCTTTAGACTGTCGACAGGTTTTTCATAAGAGACATGAGTTTTCACACCTGTCGACAGTGCCCTCTTCTGACCTGTCGACAAGTTTGAATAGCTCTATTGAGTATCTGCGTATTTGATTTTGTTTATGATTCTGTTTTAGCTCCAAATTTGAAATCCAATAAAATTTTCAGTTTCTTTATTTTGAACTTTCTTTTCCTTTAACTTTCATATGTAGAATATGACTTTTGTATGTTTATATAAAGTCTCTTGTATTCTTATTTTGTAATCAATCTATTATTCAACTTTTAATCAATAAACTTTTGAGTTTGTCCTCATATTTGCTCATAGATTCAAGTTGTTCCTTTTGGCTCGTGAATTCGGATCATTCTTGTTCATGTATTCGAGTAGTTACCCTTACCTGGAGATCATTCATCAGCGTTAGAACAAGAGCTAGCTCGCATCGTCCGTCTTCTTCGCTTCCCTGCCTATGTGAGAAAGGATCCAATTTTATTTTGTAATAAACCTTCGCAATTCCAAGCAATTGATTAATTAACTATTTTTCATTTATTGCATTTCTATGCGGATGAATAATGAGGATTGCCATGGTACAAACAGAACCGATTTTGGATACAAAATTGATCTCACAATTCATTTTGATAAAAATGCATACAAGCTCAATTGATTGCGCATGGATGTTAATCACATATTATCAAAAGTCACTGAGAATTAGAAGAAAAAAATTAGTTTAACTGCTGATTTTTAATGTATGTGCTTAGCGAAATAATTCTTTACGTTATAGATTTGATACTGAATAACTTTTCATATGCAGAGTTGTATGTATATTTATATATGTATGTATTTGTGTCTCTGATTATTCAATTTCAAAGATGATAATTACAATCCTTCAACCAATTTCCCAAAAAATACCATAATATAGCGATTAAAAATGTGACAAGTCTTTGTATCGTTGTCATAGTTGACCGTAATTCGTAAGTCATAATAGGTAAATTTTTTACAGTTATAAATGAGTTACATGCATGTAAGTAACCAGTGCAACATCTAATGTAAAGCTTAGGCTTCATTCTTCACACAAAATAAAACTTATTATTAACAAAACATGAACAAAAATGTCAATTTATAACACCGTGGTTAACTCCATCTACTCTTAATCTTGTAATAAAATAAGTAAAACTTTTGTCGATCAAATCATTATTCAAGGTATCTTCAATTAATCAAGATTCTGCGTAAATCATGTAAAGAAATGCCCTACATGCATAGTTGAGTGTCATAGTGTTAAGTGTAGCATAATGCCGATAATAAACTCATTGTCATCATTAGGCTTATTTTAAACTAATCACGCAATTAGATGCAAGGTTAATTTAATATTAATCATTGATGAACAATGCCAAGTCCCTTGCTCGATGCAACTTAGTTATCCTTTTCGGCAAGGTTTTAATTAATTAAGACGAGAATAGATTTTGGGGAACACTTCAATAGACAGTGACAAATCCCATACTAATTAACAAAGAACTAATCATTGTTCTTGATGATGGGCTTAGATTAAATTAATGAAGCTCTTAACACTATGAAATCTGAGTTGGCTGAAAATTCTAGGTCCAACAATTTATCTATTTTTTTTCTTATTTTCTTTTGTTTCTTTTTGATTTTCCTGAGTTCCATTACTTTAATCTAATCCACCTTCAAGAACAAAGAATCTTAGTGTTTTCAAGGTTTAGTACTGAAGCATGTGATATATAGTTATATACTAGAATGATTTGGAAAGAATTTTAGTTTAAATTAAATAGATATTCTATAATCTAGAGTAGTTGCTTATAAAATATAATCTTATAAAATAAATAAATATTGTTTTTATTTTTTTTAAATGAACTTATAATATATAGAGAGAGAGACTTGTGTAGTTCCGGAAAAATTCGAGCCCGAATTCCTCCCACTAAAATTTAACCATGCATCATCCGAATACAAGATCCATTTCATTGAAGTTGATCTATATTATTTCAAGTATCTATAAAGCAATAATTAAGTATTTTAAATACTTTATGCCCATACATCAAATAGGAAAAAAATGGATGACCTAAGTAGTGAGTTGTTTAGTTTAACAGTATAAAACATTTGAAACCTAATAAAAATTGATTTGTAGGGATTTTAAATATTTAGATCATGATCAAATGGTCGGATCAAGAATTTGTGTGTCTAAAGATATAGATCTAACCAATTCACTACTTTTGGTCGTCCATTTTGCGCTGCTTGATGGATGGGCAAAAAATATTCAAAGCACGTGATTTTGTATTTTTAATTACTTTATATAACATAGATCAACTTCAACGAAGTGGATCTTGTATTTAAATGTCGTATGTTGATATTTGAGTGGAAAGAATTTAGACTTGCATCCTTCCGGAATGACATAAGCATATATCTCTCTTTATATGTAAGAAGGTCCAATTTATATTCACGTCACATCTACATCCACAATACGGTGCAACTGATCCATGTGTATTTAACTAGTTATATTAGATATGAAAACTTATAAAATAATAATAAAAGTGCAAAAAAAAAAAGTTTAAGACGGTATAAGAAATCATTATTTTTAGTCAATTGATCCATAAAATAAATATGCAAAAAAGAAACTGAGAAACAAAAATTCTTACTTTTTTTTTTTTTTTTTTTTTTTAATATAATCAACATATCCCCTCAGACATTTGAACATTGAGAAACAAACCGGGGTCTAACCGGCAGGCCTTTTCTCAGGAGACAAAAAATCCATACTTTTTTTTATATAGCCAGAAGTATTACACAATTAAAAATAGAGAAAAACAAAAGATAACAAAAAGATAAAAGACGATCAAGTAACCCTAGAAGAGCGGATCAATTTCATGTATAATTTCCTTGTCGTGATCAGTCAAGTCTTCAAACGGTCCATCAAAGTTAGATAGAGCAGCTAGCAGCGAAAAAGATGATGAAGAACTATTCTTCTTCTAATTCTTTCCCAACTTGATTCCAAATTTTACAATTGTAGACCGATGGCATCTCAATGGATCAACAATTTCTTTTTTCCTACTTTTCTTCTTCCAAAATTTCTTGAGTGGAACATACTCTGGGTCATCATTGTCCGGATTCGAATCACAGGAGTCCTAAGCTAACATCGCTCTGAAGGCGGCTATATCCGTAACGTTAGGTTGCGACGTCGTCGTTGTCGAAATAACCGCTGCATCTTCGTTAACGGAGGGTTGGACCTCAGATTTACCAGCTCCCATACTTGATAGGCTAGTTCAAAAGAACCAAATTCCAGCCCATCTCAGATAAAATTGTGGGGTTTAAAACTCAGCCCACATCTTATGCTAGAATTATTCTTACTTGAATAATTTAACAAAATTCATATCCTGTTTTTTTATTGATTTGAAAGTTCAATAAAACTACGGAAAGTTTGGGCGGGTTATATATCTAAAAAGAGTGAACTGAAGTTCAGCCTTTTGGCTGGACTTTGAGGCTTGCTTTTTCTTCACAAATCAAAAATAAAAAGGCTTACAGAAAATAATAATAATAAAAAACAATATTTCATTGATTTTAAATACGATTGAGACTTGATCTTAAAATTTTATACTCACTACTGTCTCAATTCATCATAATTTTTTTTGTTATCATTGGCAAGTTCTCCGCGGACTTCTTGTTCGTCCACAAGTGGGAGCGGATATTTTCACCTCAAAAAAAAGGATGAAGGCACCCTGCAAATTATTACAAGTTTGCAATTTTTTTATTTGATAATTTTATTCTTGATGAAAAGTTCAAAATATTTCTCTCTCCTCCTCTCCAGCCTCCCCCCTCATCCGTCCCCGCAAGGGTGGGGGAGATTGGGGGGATCGGGAGGGAAAAAAGGTGGTGTCGCTAGCGAAGATGGGAGAGGAAGAGAAGGAAAAGAGATTTTGATATTATTGAAAAAAAAATAGAAGGAGTGGTGCCTTCGTTAATTTGCGGGGCGCCTTCGTCACTTTCTGGGTGGAAATATCCGCCACCCGCTGAAGACCGCTCAAAAACGCGGAACGCGGAGTGCAAAAGCATTCAAAATCTTATCCAAACCGACCCGGGAGCACCCTGTCACATCTTTTCTCAGCTGGGCCCCACGGCCTGGCAACCTGAGGCCGCAACTCACGCCGGCGGGCCCCACACCGCCACTTCTTTACCAATTTTGACGGGCTTCCCGGCCTGTGCCGTGGGCCCCCACCCACCCGGGGAGCCGCTGGGTGAATTCTGAGTGGGGGGAATGTGCGGAACATGGGGTGCAATTCAACGCGGAGTTGAGTGCTGTAGCTCGCCACGCCTCCCCTAGACACAATTACCTTTTTGCCCTTCTCATTTTCTTTTCGTTTTCTATATTTTCTTAATATTCTTCTAAATTAGTTAATTTTTTTTCTCAAAGTGATCACACGTTATTTTATGATCTTTATCGTTTCGTTTTTTCTTTCACATTTTATGAACGGTCTCAATTTTTAATCATCAAATTATTATAATCATAATTATTATATTTAATTATTCTGATAATCTCCGATAATTTCAGCAGCATATCTTCTACAATATGGAGTCTCTCCTGATAAAATATATCAAATTTCGGTCAACACCCTTCGACTTATCAATTCTAGAAGTATATCAATTAATCACAATATGCGATATTCTAATATTCACATCATTTCTAAAAGATCATCATTTATATAGTATTCAAACTATCTCAAATACGGAAATTATATATACACCATTCAAACCACTAGGACAAAAGAGCTGACATATACTCCACCATTCACATCACTTCCAAAATTGCTGGCTGCTGTTGCAGTTTCTTATGTCCAGGGTTGTAATCATGGACGATGAATTAATTAACTTTTACATTTCATCAATAATGTTTGAAACCAACACTCTGCTTCATCAATGTTGGCCTCCCCTCAACCTAGTCATCGACCACCCCTCTGGATCGGCCTCTCCTCGTCGTCGGCGGCCTTCCCCTTCGGATCTGCCTCCCCTCGTCATTATCGGCCTCCCCTCTGGATCCGCCTCTCCTAGACATCGTCATCACCCGTCCCTCCCCTCCCCTCATCGTCATTGACCTCATCATCGGCCTCCCCTCTGGACCAGCCTTGTCATTGGCCTCCTACATCGCTGGCACTCTGGATCGACCTCATCATCCCCACCCCTCACCCCGTTGTCGTCGGCCTCGTCGTCGACCTCCCCTATGGATCGGCCTCGTCGCCCCCTTCTCTCATTTCTTTTTTTTTCAACCAATTTCTTTGTCCGAGGTTGGCAAATCTGGACAAAACTAAAATAATTAATCTAACGTCTGGAGTGGGTAACCTCAGACGAAGAAAATAACCAAAAAAAAAAAAATTAAATAGTTCGCCCAGTGTTATCAATCCCGAACGACGAAAACCGACATCCCGCCAACGAGCGACGCGCCACACCAGCAGGGCAGAACGATCCCCGTTGACGTGGCATGTGTGAAAAATATTTTTAGGGGAGGTCGGTATTTAGAAATATTTAAAGTATATATATTTTAAAAAATTTGTATAAATTATTACATGTTCTTTCTTTAAGTTAGAGATATATAAGATTTTATTTTCAATATTATGCAATAATCTTTTACGACCAAATTGAGTTTAATTTTCTTTTTTTCCTCACACGGTGATAACGCTATTTTTAAACATCATCTTCAAAATCAAAAGACAAAAATAGAAAACCATTTAGGGTGAAAATGTTAGTCGCGTAATTCTTCCAAAACTCAAGCCCATTTCCACACCAATCCTTGTACATAAGGCCCTTCCCCTCGTTCACGACTTGCTGCACTTGCAGTCACTCCTCCTCAATCGTCAAACCATGAGCTTCTCCGCAGCACCAAAGATCTCAAGATCCAAATGCTCGAAGCCAAGAGCTAATAAGAGGAGGAGGAGGACCCCAAGGTGTTCGACGAAATGCCGCAGCAGCAGCGAGAGGAGGTCGAAGACGCCGTGCTGGAGCTCGACCGAGGGCGTGGCCCGGAGGCTGCATGCGCTCAAGGAGCTCATACCATCGATAGGCGGCAACGACGACGATCAGAATGCGGTGACGGCCGATGACATCTTCGACGGGACCGCTGATTATATATTGTTGCTGAGAACGAGGGTTGAAATCTTGAAGCATTTGGTGGAGTTCTATGGAACTGGGGTTGTTGAGGGGGATGCTCCTGCATCATGACTTTTTCTTTTTCTTTTTTTTTTTTTGATGGAAAGAAAAAGTTGGGTTTTGTTAGTGGAGATGGGTTTTAATTTTCCTTTTTCTTTTTGGGTTAATTTCTTTGGGTTATTGTTATTTATATTATTTCACGTACGAATCCTATGATAGTTTTTTTTTTTTTTTTTTTGGGGGGGGTTTTGAATTTAGTGTGTGGTTACTGTGGCTGCTGGAAATGTAGTTCCCCTTAATGGCAAGGTTTGTGTGTTTTCCGTTTTCACGAGTCTCATGGAAAATCTCTCCGATGTTCATTTTTGCTTGGAAAACTATTAATTGCTTGGTGAAAACTCGAGTTGCATCGAATTTAGTTTATCCAATTCGTAAATTGGTTTATCGGAGAAGAGGAATATTAATTTAGAAGCCTTTTGTGGCATAGAAATGAAAAGGTGCAATGACTTTTGCTGAAGAAAAAAATATAATCTATTTTTCTTAGCTGCATAATATTCTATCGGTGGCGGAGCCTGGGAGTATGTGCCTCCTGGTCCCACCCGAAAAATGTTCTCGGCTCTTGATTTGTGTCCCCTTGCTCTAGTTCCTTTAAGTGATGTCAACAACCAACGATACAACCGATCTATTATTTTGTGTCCCTATTTTTAAAATCCTGACTTCGCCACTATACTGTATGATTTAAACATGGAATAGCAAAATACAACAAATATTTTTTGAAAGAACTGGTCACAATTGTAAATATTTGTGGCAATTTCCTCCACAAAAATTGTTGCAATTGTGGGAAATATGAAGAATTAAATGTGAATATTTGAGTTGATTTACAGTGAGATCCGTTGATAGAATCAACTGGATAATGGTTGGAGTGTGTTCTCCTTCCATTGGGGATGATGTGGTTCATTCACATGTTCAATTCCGACTTCGAATGAATGAGATATTCAAGTCTAAAGTTTACCTAATTCAAAAGCCAAAAGAGACTAAAGGTAGCTGAAGCATTTACTTCCATATTGGCCAGGATGGAAGTTTGAAGTGTTTAAATAAAAAAATGGGAATAAAGGGTGTATCCTTTGGGTACTTAGAGTTTTCCCGCGTGATTAGGCGAAAACCATGCCCACCGCGTCCGCACCCGCGACCGCCGCAAACCGTTACGACGATTGTGACCGAACCGTTGCAGCCATTTGGATGGATTCGCCCTTCTCGGAGCTCTATAAATAGCGCTCTTTTTCTCCCATTTTAAAAATACATAACACAGAAAAGCAACGCAAATTCCTAGCAACGCAAATTCCTTCTTCTGCAACTTGGATTCTGAAGTGACTTCTAACAAATTCTGAAGATTCCTTTTGGATTCCGAAATGACTTCCAACAGATTCTGAAGATTCCTTCTGAAAGAAGGCTCAGAAAATTCAACAGATTCTTTAAGGGGGTGTTTGGTTGCAAGGAAGTGAGCGGAAGTAAGGAAATGGGGAAGTATAATTGCTCACTTCCCTATCTATCCAAATACCGAAAAAGAAAAATAAGAAAACTCAATTTTCTTTTCTCTTTTCTCTTTTACATAACTATTTTCTCATTTTCAGAGTGCTACAGTTAATTTTGTGGTCATAAAAATCTCATTTGTAATAAGTTGTAGCACAAAATAGTTAATTTTTTTATCATGTAAATCTCACTTGTTACAGTCTATTTTTATTTTTCTTAATTAATTTTTATTTTAATATTATTTTGCGGTCAACTTTGTGGTCAACTTTTCCACTTTCACGTTACCATCCAAACACCGGAAAAGACATAATATTTTCTAAACCACACTTCCCAATAACATCCAAACAACAGAAAACTTACTAACCAATTCCCAAGTTCCAAAGGGAACTATTACCACTTCCTCACTTCTTCACTTCCTCATTTCCACCCTTAACCAAGCAGGCCCTAATAGAATTGTTATCTGAATCTGTGACTTTCAAAGAAGAATTTTCTTCTATCTCCCTCCTTTCTCTACAGTGGGTGTTCCTTTAAAGTAAAGATAAATATTCTCCCTGAAATTTGTCTTGCTCCAAAGTAAAGACAAATATTCTCCCTGAAATTTGTCTTGATCCTGGTTATGGTCCTGGTTAATTACGGTTCGACCATACGATGATTTGGTAGTGCTATCCAAATATCGTGAAGGACTGTTGTATCTCGGAAGACCAGCGTCCAGTAACCCATTAGCATAGTACCAGGGGACGTAATTGTCTTAAGGAGATTCACTATAAGCGTACGTCACTCCAATTACTGTATAAGTGAATTAATTTTCTTTATATAGGGGTTATACTGATATTTAGTATATTGAGACTGACTTATACCAGTCTAATTGGTGTTTAATAAAGGAAGGTAATTGAAAAGTGATTCTATAATTAAGGAACGTTCTATTGAACGGAAAAACTCCCACCTGATATTCACCGACATGGTCCTAAAACTAACATTCCTAGAACTAACAACAATGAACCTCATTTGCTATTTGGTTGGTTGTATAAGTAGTGTTGTATACAGTCGTGGAGTAAGTTTGCAGCTGTTTGATTGTAAGTGCGACAAATGAAATAATAAAATTTTGCAGACAATATTTCTAATGTTTTATTTCATAAAATCGCGATAATGCTTAATAGGTTGATATGTTAAATAGAGAGGCCATCACCTCGCTTACAAATTACAATTAGCAAAGATAGAATGTCGTAAGTGGCGCTTCAGGTAAATTGAACGCAGCACCACTTACAATTTTTTAACAACTTATAATACCACTTGCCTAGTTTTTTTAATTATTAAAAAATCACTGCACATCCGGAGTCAACTAATGATTACTAAAGAGCAAACTTAAAATCTGACTAGTGGTTATGGTGATCAGAAATAAATATATTATAAGCATATCGCTGACGGAACTCGAAATGATGACATGTGAGTATAAGAGACTCTTAATGAATCCAAGACGACCACTTGCCTACTTGTATGTCAAATTACCAACCAGCCGAAGGTCAAATCCTATAGCATGATATTCAAAATCTTGCATTAGAAATTCAGAGATAGCATCTTGTATTGTATTTGGTAGTGTAAAAAAAAAGCATCAACATTTGTGAATTATTAGGAAAGTTTCTAAAAAGATGTGAAGTTACAAAATTAGTTTTTTGTCCAATTTAGTTGTAGACCAAATTTGTAGATCGTGGTAAAAAATAAACCTTACTTTTTTTTTTAGAAAAAAATTTTAATTTAATTTTCAAAACTGTTTGGAAACCATTCTCTTAAAGCCTAAAAAAAATTATTTAATTGACTTTGTTTTAAGTCAAATTACATATGGAACCGTAAGCGGATCCTGAAGGATCCGACCCAATTTCGACCCGTTACCCAAACCTAAAACCCTTATTCCAACAGAACCGCAGAGATAGCGCTGCTTATTTTTTCCGATGGAAGAAGACGACGACTGCCCTCCCCTCGTAGTTCCCATCTCCAGCCAACCGGAATCTTCACCACATTCCAAGAATCTCCCGGGAATCTCCGCCCATAGCCCCGTCGGCGTCACCGTCATCACCGGCTACCTCGGTGCCGGCAAGTCCACGGTCAGTTCTCACGCTTTCAATTCTCTCTCTCTCCCCCATCGAAAACTAGGGTTAGGGTTCTGATTTCATGCCCTTCTTTTTTTTTTGAAATTTCAGCTGATAAGTTACATCCTGAACGGCAAACACGGGAAAAAGATCGCGGTGATACTGAATGAGTTCGGCGAGGAGATCGGAGTGGAGAGGGCGATGATCAACGAAGGAGAAGGCGGCGCTCCGGTCGAAGAGTGGGTGGAGCTCGCCAATGGGTGCGTTTGCTGCACTGTCAAGCACAGTCTTGTTCAGGCGTTGGAGCAGCTCGTTCAGAGGAAAGAGAGGTGAGGATTCTAAATTTCTAGTTCTTGCGGTCTCTTAGTTTAAAACGTTTCAAAGTTTGAATCTTTACTGCCACAATCGATGAATGAACTGATTTATGAGTGTGAGAATTTGGGGTTTGATTAATAACCATGATGCCAATAGAAGTCCTAGAAAATAGAAAAGGCACCAAAAAGTGATTTTTAGCTATAGCATACAAACTTTGAAATGTGTGAAGATGATAGAGATTATACAACTGAGTTATTCATGGGTAATCATCTGCAGTGTAATATGGTCTTGATTGGAAAATCATGAAGCCCTTAGCATTTGAGTAAACTGACGGAGAAAATAGCAATTAGGAGAGAATATTTTTCATTACAATTGTGGGCCAAGTAGGATTACAATGAAGAATACCAAATATGGCAATGCTTGCATTCTTGTTGCAAGTGACAGGAGGTTGAATTAACAAGACGACTTACTTTACTGGACACGTTTAACGTAATCCTCCACTTATTGACCACCTCCTTCAACTATCCTACTATTTACAATCTCTCTATCTACTGACTGTAATTAGCTGTCAGCATGTCAACATAAAGTCCTGAAAAAAAAAGAAGAAGACACAGTTTGTCACATCACTAACTGTACATTGTTTTTGATTTTTCACAACTGAACCCCAGTAAATGTACACAAGGCGCACGCGCACCCGCACTGCCTAGACTGAAAAGTTTCTCACAATGTGCATAAAGAGAACCAATCAAATAATGTTCGGGTATCTCTAGGTTCATCGGTAGATATGCTTAATATAGCTGTGTTATTATTAATATAAATGTGACTTGTACAGTTGTTTTCATGGCTTCTTAACCATACTACCCACCTTTGTGTTACATTGTTCAACGAGTAGATTTTCAAGTGAAGCTGATAAAATTTAACTTCTTGTGCAACAGACTTGACCATATATTGCTGGAGACAACAGGACTAGCAGATCCTGCTCCACTTGCCTCTATTCTTTGGCTGGATGATCAGTTGGAATCAGCAGTTCGACTTGATTCTATTATTACTGTGAGTTCATTATATCATTAACTTGTTTTGCAATTTAGTTTATTTAGCAAAGCAGTCATCATATTTTTAACATCTTTTATGCAATTCAAGCAGCATTTGCTTGCTCAAATTTTCCTCTCTCATGTTAACTTTATTTTCTTATTGCCTACCCGGTAGGTTGTGGATGCCAAAAATATCCGCATGCAGCTTGATGAGTATCGCAATTCCTCATCATTTCCTGAAGCATTCCTTCAAATTGCATTTGCGGTACTCCTCTTTTGTTCACTAGAATGGTTATGGGTGTTTATGACTTGCATATCTATAATGTTCTCTAGATATATGTTACTTTATATTTTATTTCACACATCAAGGCCGCTTGTCTTGGTTGGACAACTATTGTGAGGTACATTGCTAACGATCATATTTACCCACTATGTGCTTTACATTTCAGGATGTAGTAATTCTTAACAAAGTAGACTTGATTCCTCAAGAAGCATTAGAGGACTTGGAAAAGGCGATTTGTGATATTAATTCTCTTGCAATTGTCATTCCTTCTGTCCGTTGCCAAGTTGACTTAAACAGAATTCTGGATCGCCAGGCTTATGGTGCTAAGGCTAGTATAACACATTCCATCTTTTTTTCTCTTTTGTCTCCTTATATACTCAACCGACATTTGACTTTTATAACCTGTTCATTTTGATCAGCATCTAGCTTATCTTGAAGCCCTTTTGCAAGACAGCAAAGTGGCGCCTACCAAGAGCCGTCATGATTATAGTGTACGAACCTTGTGCATTTCTGAACAGCAACCTGTTGATTTGACTAAGGTACTTCTACACCATTTTTACATTTTTTTTAATCTTTTATGCATGTTGCAGGACTTGCTGTTCCCCCCCTTCCCTTCCCTTTCTTTTCTTTATCTCTTTTTTTATATTATTTACTTTTCTCCTTTTCCTCCTTCCTTTCCCCTTTCCTTTCCTTTTCTGTAAGATTGGAATTGAGCATCATTTATCTTAATGATGCTTTTCCTTTTTTTGCTTTCCCCCGTTCTTCTAGTTGTGATTGAATTGTCCATTCATGCCACTTGACTGATTTGGGGACAAGATTATGACATACTTGCTAAGATGATATGTACATACAAAAGTAGAGCTGTGGAGGTTTCAATACCAAGCACATAGATTTATGTTGATGGTTTAGAAAAGAGGATCAAGACCTAAACTAACATGACAGTTTAAGAAAGTAGATTTCTTGCTGTGAAGCCTGACCTTAACTGATTGGCAATGAACCATTCACTAGTCATCCGAATAATTGTGACAAAGCTTGATGATCATGGTTGTAGTGCTGCCCTGAGGTTCACAATGTAGTGATCATAATTCATCCATTGCGTACTATGTTTACCAGGATTAGTTTCTGTAATAAGTTTTAACCAGGATTAGTTTCTGTAACAAGTTTTAATCCCCAGACTGTTGTGTAAACCTTGTCCAGAAGACTGATGTTTGGAGAATTCTACTGTTTATATTCTGCTGCTAAACTTGCATGTGAAGTTATGCGAAATTGTCTGTAAGGAAATTTGTTTACGATAAGTTGTTGGAACTAACATCATACATTAATGTTGAGATTTTATTCTATGGTAATCTTCCTGACACATAAAACTCTCTCTTTTCAGTTTTACAATTTTCTGTTCAACCTTATGTCTACAGGTTCGCATATGGATTGAAGATCTTCTTTGGGAGAAGAAAACTAACATGGATGTATATCGATGTAAAGGAATCCTTTATGTCCATGACTCAGAACAACTTCACACATTACAGGTTTGAATGCCTTTTATAGTATTTGACAGCTTTCCATCAAGATATGAGCGCTGAGCTGTTTCATCTCGGTTTCGGTGGGGACCGATCTGAAATTGACATGCAAATTTTGTTTTGCTAAGTTTTTGTTGACACACATTTGGGATCGGTTAGTTTCAATCGAAACATATCGGAACCTAACAAAATTCAAGGAAAAAAGGGAAAGAGGAAATATGTAATGTTGTTAATTAATAATTTCATTTTCCTTCAACGTCTACAATCATCCCAAATCAATATGTCTTAATTTGTCATAATTAGATCATAACTAGATATGTTTGATTTAACTCTGATTATCATCTTGATTTAACTTAAACTGATGTCTTTTATATAAATTTAGATAATGTTTGGGCTAACTTATGGTTGAGAATAAGAAGTTCACTTCTTTTAATTTAACACCCATTTAGCTTACATGTTCATATTGTACTCTTTGTGCACTGTATATGCAAAGAGTAAAAAATGCTTACATGTTTACATTCACTAGAACAAAATCGAAACTTAAAATGAAACCTATCAAAACTAACAAAACTGGTCGAAAGCTTTATTAAGGAAAGGGTTCGAAACTAAAAGCAATATCTTATTTCTGCCAATAATTTTTATTTCATACTGCTGTTCTGACTCTTTGTGCTATGTGCACTTTATATGGGTGAGGACACATGCATATATTTAGGGGTGCTATCGGATCGGATACGGATCGGATATTCTATTTATCACATCCATATCCGCACCCAACTTTCGGATACGGATACGGATATTATCGGGTGTAAAAAATGATATTCGTATCCGTCAAAATCGGATACGGATCGGATAATAGCGGATCTGATGCGGATACTAATCGGATGTTTGTTGAATACTCACGAAAGTAGGTATACAAGTACTTCATTTATTTTCCCCTTGACATCAAGGACTTTTAGATACTATATATATTACCAAGTAATTCCATCATTAAGTGTGACAAAGATTGAACACATGATATATCTTAATACAAGTGCAATAATTGGCTATAAACAAGTAAATGGCTGCTAGTAAAGAGATATAGTAGAACTATCCCTATAAAACAGGAATCATTATTAAGTTTGCCAATGAGTTTTATAATTCTGGTGCAGTCACAGGGTGAGAGCATACAATAACATATCAAGACTCTTTGAGAGAGGAACACACACTTTGATTAAAGGTGTCATAAATGTCTGATTCTAAAAGGGATGCCTTTTTGACAAACAACTATGTAATAGGCTATGCAAATTTTTTTGATGAATCACAAACCCACAACTGCATATGAAACAAAAGAGAGTAAAAAATGCACCTGAAAAGGATCTTGAAAATTATTCACAAGAAAGACATTTGCATCATCTACTACCCTGAAAAGACCATTCTTAATAAGAATTGACATAACCAGCTTGTTTGTTGCTTTAATGTTGCAAGAAATTCTCAAACGCCTCCATTGTAGAAGTAAAGGGAAGATATGCTAGTCCTGCATTTTAATCCACGTTAATAAAGAGATATACAGAACTCACTTTCTTCATATTTAGTGCACAAAATGCATGCAACAGATACATCCAGGTTACTGGAAATAGTAGAGACAAGCAACAGAAGGTGCCTAAACAGGCAACAGAACGCATACTTGCAACATCCAATCTTGATCCAATTGTTATCACGAGAAGATTTATCACAAGACAGTTAGTCTCAGACACCAGGAACTTTATGTTTAATTATGACCTGATAGGTACAAATGCTCTTAGTTACTTCTTATTTCTCCAACTTCAATAATGATGTAAAAGAAATACTATGATGGTCAAATAGATCAGTACTGAGAAATTGATTTTTGTGTGATATTCATGAATAATAAAATAAATAGAGAATTCACATGGATGTGCAAACGACACTAACCAAACAATCACTTTATTAGTGAAATCTCAGTCCAAGCTGCACTATCTCAAAGATGCATGGAACATTCATAAAAACGATGCTATTGTTGAGATAACAATGCAAGAAGGATCCAAATACTTTCAACAATAGAAAATAATACTAATGATAACGAAAACAATGGACATTACCTGATGACAGGACAATGATTATATATTACCATAGCGGAGGGGTATGCCTATGAATAGAATGCACATCAGTTAAAAGGCACATCCTTGATGGTATATAGGCTTCTATCTGCATTACAATTTCACATCAGTAACTATTATGAGCACTTAGAATATAAAGCTACTAACATATCAAGCTCAAAAAGAAGTTTAAAGAAAATAAAAAAAAACTTGCTTTTCTCTTAAAAAAAACTTGCTTAATCTTTTGCTTGGGCTGTTCCCAAATGAGTTATCCCAATCATAACTAGGCTTATAGGGTATCCATCTCTGTCAAAAATAAAGAAATGCAAAAAACAATCAATGGATTAATTTCTCAAGGGATTTTCCTACAAATAGAAAATTGGATGTAAAGAGATGAGAATTAATAGATGCAAGAAGAAAGACAGACATAGCTTACTAATGTATACAATAATTGATCAAAATTAGCAAATTGAGAAGAGCAATATAAATTGAGAAGAGCAAAAAACAAATAAGGAAAGCAAATCTATATAAACATATTTTGATATTATCGGAAATAGTTAGCTAAAAATATAGATTAAAGTACATAATTAAATAAGTTTTCAAGTAGCTAATATCACCAAATAATTCACCATCACAATTACAAGTCTTTAACCATGTTAACAATGTCAATCCAACACAAAACAAAGACAAAATGTAGAGATGAAAGAAGTCATGAGAATGTGAGGCAGTCAAATTATATCTTCCGTATCGTAGACGTCCATGATGTCACCTTTTAAAATAACAAAAAAATAATTTGTCAATTACAACTTATTTTATCTAAGTGCAAATAAGAAGAGAACAAATTAGTAAAAGTTGAATAGCATACTTGATTTCACAAAACAATCTCGAATCTCATCTGAATCATCATCTACATTGATATCTTATTTGTTCCAAAGAGTGTCAAACTTTGTAACTATGAAAAAATAAATTTGATTAATATGTACAATATGGAACCAATTAAATATAAGGAAATCCAAAGAGAACTTAAATCAATACCTTCTTTCTCCGCTTTAAGCCAATTTTGTGTACATAACAATGCTTCCACCGTATCCGTTGTCATTCGACTTCTATAGCAATGTATTACACGACCTCCAGTGCTAAATGCCGATTCGGATGCTACGGTTGATGCCGGAATACCCAAAATATCTCGTGCTACTCTTACAAGAATCGAATACTTTTCACTGTTACTTTTCCACCAACTCAAAATATCAAAATCTATTGCTTCATTTCATTGAAAATAGTCTCTTCCATGTAGATATCAAACTCCGTCTTTGTACCCTCATTCTCAATGGTTTAAACAAATTGTGCAAATCTACTTTTTCTCTTGTCATCAACCCTTTCCACTTCTTGTGGATGAGAACTTGAAGCATTTTCATGCCTATTAGATTGATCTTTTAATACATATTCTTGGTAGAGCCTCTTTGTCACACTTAAGATATCATTTGCATGTACCCCACCATTACAACCATATATCAAATTAAAGAAATAAGTGATTGCAAGCATCTTGTATCTTGGATCAAGAAATGTAGCCACCGCAAAAATTTTATTAGACATATCCCAATACTTATCAAACTTCTTCATTTCATAACCCATAGTCATGATGGTGTCATTACTACTCTTTTGCCATTCAATCAAAAGTAATTGGATTTCACAAACTCCTCAAACAAAAGATTGCATGTGGGATATTTAGTGCCGAAGAGAAGTTGAGTTGCTTTATGGAAATGCTTCAAACACTTGCTTAAAGTTTCAATATGGTCCCACTCTTGATTCGATGGACAATGAATATATTTATCATCTATAAGTGCAAATCTACTAAAGGCAAGTTTATACTTCAAAGTATTATCCAACATTATAAAAGTAGAATTCCACCTTGTGCAACAATCAAGAGAAAGCTGCTTTTGATTTTTCAAATTAACATGCTTAACAACATGATAGAACTTTTCACTCATTTGTGGTGACATTGTCAAATACTTAACACTAAGTCTCACCTTTTCAATGGCTTTAGTGATAGTTTTTAAACCGCTTTAAACAACAAGATTGATAATATGAGCCCCACATCTCACATGAAAAAAACACCATTACAAGGAAGAGTGTTTTTAAGACGGTCTCTTGCCAACCTTAATGAAACATCATTAGTTTTATCATTATCAACTGTGACGGTTAGCACCTTATTATGAAGATTCCATTCAAGCAAGCGGTTCATAAACACAATACATATGTCAATACCGGTAGAACCATGAACATTTATAAATCCAATTAATCTTTGTTGCAAATTCTATGATTCATCAACAAAATGGCTAGTAATACACAAATAAGACTTGTTTTTTGAAGAACTTGTTCATTTATCCATTGTGAAACATACTTTAATGGAGGAATTAGCAAACAAGTCAAATAAATTCTTTTTGTATTCTGCATAAATCTTTATGCACATTTTGTTGATGGTTGTACGATGTGGAATATGATGTGCCGGTTGAAGAGAAAGCAAATAATCCCGAGTAAACACATGTTCCATAAAATTAAATGGATACTCATGAGCAATAATAGCTTTGATAAGTAATTTTTGACTCCTTTCATCATCAAATTGATAATTTTGAAGTGTCAAAGTTCCATCTTTTTTTCTTACGGTGGCTTGTATCAATTGCTGGTGGACATCAACTTTTTTCTTCTTGGGGCATGCTTTTAAGTGGTTCTTAAAATGTGTGGTTCCATATTTACTATTTGCATTAGTTTCAAAACCACAATGATTACATTTAGCCATTTTTATCATAGTAATCACCTCTTTTCCATCTATTTATGTTTTTATTTCTTTATCAAACTTTGTAAAATCATTCCACACTGCAGAGATACAATTCTTATTCTTTTTCATAACAACACTACTAGAAGTAAATTCAGAGGTGGTGACAACAACATATGCATCTTGTTGAACCGAGGCTGAAGGGGAATCAGATGACATGATTATAGTTCACTATTCATAATAAAAAAACCCAATCACTAGATGAGCTGAAATATTCTCAAGCTGAAGATTAAATATGAAAATTTGAAGATATTTTAAAGAATAATTACATTAACTTTTATGCATATGAGATATATTATACCTTCTCAGAGATTCACCTTTGCAGGTTCCACTTAACTTCAAAGATCCCACCTTTTGTCTTCAAAATCCTGTAAATTATAAATAAGACTATTATAAACACAAACAATTCAACTATTTATTCAAATATTTTACAAAGTAATCACCTATAGGCTATGTTAAAGCTAATGCCCTGAGGCTAGCACATTCTCCAAACACCCACTGTCAACCTCAAGTTCTCGAGGGATGTATAAGAATACTGAACTTCTATAAATCATACGTGAAAGTATATATCAAGAAAAGCATAGTTTTACAAGTCCTGAAACAGATGACTACATATTCCTAGGATAGGACGGAAAAATGTGAATGGTCATTGAAGAATTGTTTGTGCCTCTTCTCAGCTCTTATTGCAAGGTTTTCTGAATACAAGTTGAGAATTATCATAATAAAGCAAAGAAGAGACTCTTTCAATAGAAGAGAATCCACCTGAAATTGTACGACATGCATTCCAATTCCACTCAACGAATTATGTGAATGATTGGTGCAACACAGAGAGTGTAAACAAAATGTATGACAGTACACATGTTGCAGATGGAATGATACCTGACCTGGTAACTGCAAATCACTGTTATTTCCCTGTTCCACACGCTTTGAATTACAAGAGAAAATAGATGAAACGAATCATAGATTCATAGATCTAATCTAATTGTCACCCAACAAATACCCTTTCTTTATTTCAAAATTTCATTCAGAAAACATTAAGTTGTGCTGTAACTTATAAATTTGTAGTGTAACCACTTTGCCACAAGAAAACAAAGATTAAACTCACAGAATAAAATTTCAGCCAAATTGTCAATTAATTAATTGAGAGAGAAAACTCACAAAATAAATTTTGAAATCGAGATTTTCGTCAGACTTACTGGATTCTTCGGAGTGGAGAGCTCGTGTGAAGAGATCGAGATTGAAGACCGCTCGAAGCGGAGCTCTGGTGGTTCAGATTGAGGGGGGATTGATGAGTGAAAGAAGAGAGCTTGTGAGCAGAGGCGCCTGGTCAGACTCGTCAGATGGGAGAGCTCGTGGTCGAAGAGGAGAGCACGAGGGCTGAGAACTAAGAAGCGATCGAGATTGAGAGAGATCGAGGGAGATCGAGAGGGAAAGGGGGTGGCTCAGTGGCTGCCTGGTTGTGGCTGCTCGTCAGTGGAGAGAAAAGGTGAGGGAAAGAGGGATCTGAGATTCTCAATGAGCCAATTCTCAAACCCTAAAGGCTAATATAGTTATATACTTATATATTTATTTATATTATATATTTGTATAACATATAATATTGTAATAGATCTGATAATTGTGCGGATATCTGAATCCAGATCCGATATTATTAACTCTATTCGAATATGTATTCGTATCCGAATAAGAATATCCGAATCCGGATCCGAATCCGTCGGATGCAAAAAGAATGCATCCGAATTCACATGGGATGCGGATTCGGATGCGGATATCCGCGGATATCCGAATTAGAATGGCACCCCTACATATATTTCTGTGTTTCATGAGTTGTGCTGCCATGTATTGTGTGTTATAGCCTTAGAGGTCATTTGGCCCTTGATTCAGATAAGTGGATATGGATATGGAGATTACTTAGCATGCTTTGAAATGACTTTTTCAGCATTCAGTTTCATGTTGTTGGGATCTGTCTCTTAGTTTTTATAATGATTGGCTATTTGGCGTGTATCTTGCCCTAGAGATGAATGCAATACCCTATAACAAATTTATCATTATCAACTCTTTTTCACATCCTTTCTTAATCTCAGTGAAGGGTAACTCTAAATAATCAACAAAGAATGGTTAACCTCTATCTTATTTCCTTGAATAGGAATTTGACACCAAAACTTGAAGGTTGATGCCTTAACTGCTGTCATACAATTTAGTGAGCTCATTTGTGTGGCCTTTTGAATACTAAGTGTAGTGGTCACCTTTTGACCGCATTCGCGATCGTGACACGTGTTTATCCGGCCCCAAGGGATGCGGGACGCGTGGCCACCTCCAGAACACCTAATTCAGAGTCTTCATCCAGTTTGAACTCTAAGCGGGTTGGGTAATTAGAAGAAGAGGTAAATCTAATTACATGAGATCTCTACCTCTAAAGCCTAATTCTCATTCAAACTGGACAGTTACCCCTCGGGAGTAATTCGTCTTTATCTATAGTAAGGCGCAGACCACCAGATAGAGTTGAACTCTCCCCTATCTCGATTCAAACCGGGATATTCAACTCAAACGCCATCAAGATGAGAATTTTAAGTATTTAAATTAAGTAAGACTCCCTAGCCTTATATGTATAAATACAGATCCCTCTCAATGAGGAAGAGGAGCACGATCAGAATCCAGAAATTCTAGCACACTAGAGAAGCCCATCTGTAATCACCATTGTTATACCTGTAATCACCATTGTTATAGTGGAATTCTCCTCTCTCGCTTTGTGGTTTTTCCTGTTTCGGGTTTTCACATAAGTTCTATGCGTCTGTGCTTGTTGTGATTTCGATTTAACTATCTCTCTCAATTATTTTGGTGCGCGGATTGATTCCGTAGGAATTTACCTACTGAACTGAGTTATGGTCATAGCTAGCCCCATAGCAGGCCCCATGGTGGTGATGATAAATTTCAAATTGGGATTAATTCTAGAAACTACTACAAGGTAATCATAATTACTTTACTCAGAGTTTCCTACTGTTCGGTCAGAAAAATAGTACGAAGTAAATTTTTTTGAGTGAATAAAAGATTACAACGGAATGATTCTGATTACAAAGAGGGGAAAATAACTGGTTCCCCCTTTATTTAAGGCTGGGTTCTTCGTGTGGCGATGGTGAGTGATTCTTGTTCTTCGTTAACCGGTCGAATGTCAAGATTATCTTCGGGATGCTTTCAAAGATCAATTAGGAGAGAGCTCTGTTTTTAACACACACTAGGTATTTAAAGTCCACTGATTACTCTTTTCTCCTCTCTCTGGACTTTTGAACAAGAGGCTTTTTGCTTAAGAATTCTCAGCTCTCAATCTTTAAGATTCTCTCTTTCTCTTCTCTGCTAAAAGAGTCATCCCCCTCTTCATAGCTCCTTAGGCTATTTATAGGGAGTCATAGGGTTATTATTGTCCCTAAAATTCTTCCATAATGGAGATTAACTCTCACATTACGTGGGGAGTTAATTGACCCAGAAATGGGGATCAATTATAACAGAAACGCGGGTCTCGTGCTGGACGCGGATCTCGCGTTTGTATAGACATAGGGCTTAAACCCGCGTCTTAGTCAGAACGCGAAGTTGCTCAGACCGCGTTTGAAGTGAGACACGGGGCTGCTTAGACCTGCGCTTGAAATAGGACGCGGAGTTACTCAGACTCGCGTCTGAAGTGAGACGCGGGGTTCCTTAGGCCCGCGTTTGAAGTGGAGTGCAGAGTTGCTCAGACTTGCGCTTGAAATAGGACGTAGAGTTACTCAGACTCGCGTTTGAAGTGAGACGCGGGGTTCCTCATACCCGCGTCTGAAGTTCGCGTTTCTTCTTGGACGCGAGGTCCGCGTTTTATTTGAAACGCGATCTTCACGTTGGGAGGTTCGCGTATGATGACTTGTCTTTAATGATTTTTAGACAGCCTACAGGACCCCTCCAAAGTTTTCGATACTCCGTGGTTGACCGGGACAAATTTCGGAATACTTTGGACTTCACGTTGATTTCGGACTCTCCATGATTGGACTGGCAATCTTTCGAGATGTCCTGAGTTTGATCCTGTCTGGATTCTGGTCTTCATGAGTGTACTGTTGAACTGCTTGAAGCCCTCAGGGAAGATCGTCACAAGTGTCTTAGAAACTCAGTCTTGCACTTGTCATGAGCTCTGGTTTGTTTGTCGGTGTACTATTGAACCGGTATCGTTGTTGATTACTTTTATCAATGTACTGTCAAACTGATTGCAGAAGCAGAGACATACTCCTTGTATGTAAGAGAACGCGACCCTCATAGACGCGATTGCCATGTTGATCAAGTGCAGGCGTGAACTTCAATGAAGTTGAGACGCGACTCTCAATTGCTGTAGAGACGCGACTCCCAATTAATCGTTGAGAGTGACTCTCAGTTGATGTCGAGACGCGACTGATGTCGAGACGCAACTTTGAGATGCGACTCTTAGTTTAAAATGCGAAGATCGTGTTAGATGCTTCCATACGCGGATGCAAGTGCCGTGTTGGACATTTGTCTGGCTCAGATTGAACTCGAGATACGCACCGCCTATCTCGGCCACTGAAAGGCCTATAAAAGATCTGGGTCTTTCAACAGTCAATTCACTTGACTGTTCATCACCTTCCATCAGACCCGCGTCTAAAAAAATCAAAAGCTCTCAGGCTTTCTTAGAACCCATAAAGCTTTATGCCTTTTCAAATCTTTCTAAAGATTTTCACCGTGCAAATGGCTCCAACTAAAGCAACCTGTTGCTTCTTCAAGCGCCGCCCTACGCCGACCACCGTGAGTGGTTCTCCCCAGGAAGCCCCATTTCTGGTAAGTTAAATGGTTTTCGCCATTAGAACACGAAGAGACATCGTCTTTTAACTTCTTTTTGAAGTTTCAAAACTTCTGTTGAAGTTGAACAGTCGACGCGGATCTCGCTGGTCCGCGTTTGATTTGTAAACGCGGTTTTTGTGTTGATGAGCAGAACACGGGTCTTCGTGATCTTGGCGTTTTTTTCTGTTTTATCAACACGAACTTTGCGTCTGCGAATTAAACGCGCGTCCAGGGGACTCTGCGTTTTCAGACTTATGAACGCGGGTCTCGTTTATAAGGGTCTCGTTTATGAGACTCGCGTTTGAGTCTCAAGACTTAAAATATTTTCTAAGTATGGAGTCTAGACGCAAGCTCCATGCGAGCCTCACATTTTAGTCACAGAACGCGGGTCTCATGTGTTGAGCCTCGCGTTTGAACTCCAACACTTAGTGTAATTTCACTATTTTCAAAGTATTAACTTTGTGTTCTTTTTGCAGTGAGGTACTCCTCAAATCCTTTGGCAAAGAAAAATCACATCGGTCACATTGACGGTGTTGACTTCAACTTTCTCTTCAGCCTGCGGAAGACTCTCTGCATTTATTGGAACGAACGAGGAACGCCAAGCCCGTTTAATCAAGGGTACTGCCTCTACTCTGCGGGAACTCATCTCTGATGGGAGATTTGAGTCCACCAACCGTCATCTGCTCAGAAAGCCGGTGTTCCTTTTTAGAGACGCTATCGAAGAAAATGAAGAAGTTTTATTTGACGGGAACTACAAGTGGCTCCGTCAAAATGGAGAGCGCCTTTTCTTCCTCCCTAATATGGAACAAATGTTTCTTTATCATATATACAATCCGTGTCTCTACCCTGGTACATGGACTGGGATTTGGTCAGGGCGCAGCCGGGTGTTGCAATCGGAAGGATCTCTAACCGTGCTGCTTTTTCTGTCGGCCATAGTAGGGAGATTCTTGCACTGTTTTCAGGTTTGATGAAACAGGAGTTTCCAACAGACGAGACTCCTAAGCAAACTACAACTTTCTCAGCCAATTTATGAAAGTGAAGGGTGAGTTCTCTCAGTCCGACTTCCGGGCGCTTGGATGGGTGAATTCGACAGGAGTCTCTTAGTGGGCGAAAATGGTCTCCTTCGTCCTCGAAGAATTGGAGGAACCACTGCTTCAGTGCGAGTTGTATCCTGCCGTCAGGGCCATATGCTATGGATTACCTCGAGTCATTATAACTTCTTCGCAATCCTCGAGAAGTATAACCCAGACACTTGCACATTTTTTTTACTCCGGTCGGGAAAATGAGATTCACCCTGCATGAGATGTTTGAAGTTTCCGGACTGTCTATGAGGGACTTGCCGTATGAGGAGTATATCCCCAGTACTCTGAAGAGTGATGCTCCTCATATGTATGAGACCTACTGGGAGGCCTTGTGCCATTTTCATATTTGCGCCCAAGTGACCGGATGGAGGTCTGGAGGAGTCAAGCAAATGTCATGGGCGAACTACCTCTTTTGTGGTCTGGTAGAAAATTCGAGTATAGTATATCGATTGGCAGCCAACACTGACGCTGAGATTCATGGAAAGGATTTCTGAATAAGTGACCTCGTATACAACAGAATCGAACCAGGACACCTTCAAGCCTGATACTGATTTTGACAGTTTCCATCATCAGGCCAAGATTCCCATCTCGGATAGAGCCTTATTGATGGGATTCCTGATGCTGTGGTTAAAGCGGTGTGTTGTCTCCACCCTACCACATGAAGTCATTGTTGCTGACGTAGTTTATCTGGCCGTTCTTGCTCACCGTCGGTCTCTTGGTTTTCTCCTTGCTATGGTAAACTGCCTTCAGAGCGGGCTTCGAGTTTTATGTCGAAGTTTTTGCAATGTAGTACTAGTAGCGGAGGAAGACAGAGAGGGCAACGTGGTTGTCGGTCAGATGGTGAGCCTAGGATGAAGACACCGAATCCTCGCATAGAGTTGCCTTTTACGTACCTCATGGCATGGTATGTTATGCATTGTCCGTCTCTGATGTCAGCAGTGTAGTCATCTGAGGCTTCTATGCCCTTTGTCCAACGACTGGAACGTTTGACTTGGAATGGCTAGTACATGCTAAAAATTTGACAAATTCTTTAGAGCAACATGAACTACTAATTAGTGAGGTATTTCCCTGATTTCCCAGGAGCCTCGTATGGGGAGCGATTTTTTGACCGACATGGTACTGATGGATTCACCATCCTCTCATTTAGGGTTTTCTAGTGGTTGATTAACATTCACTATGGATACCTAATTTTCCGACATGGGAGTGTTTGCACAATTGAACCATATTTGCCTAAGCCAGTTTGCTCGCCAATTCGGGTATGACCAGCTGTATGCATGTAATCCGAACTTAGGCTTTCGTTTCAGCGGCAATTTGTACGAAGGGGCGAGGGCGTGGTATTTCAATGTGGCTGGAGGAACGGAGGTAAGATTCAATCTTTCACAGAAGGTACTGATCTCTGATGCCAGTCTCGGGTTTTGTGCATTGTATGTAATAGCGGATTCAGTCCTCGGCTATAATATAAACAACACATGCATTAAGCGGATTAAGGCCATATTCCAAGCCAAGAAGGGCTTCAAGAATACTCGTCAAGCTGAGATCGAGGTTGATTCTACAGGGGCTACTAGTCATGGAGAAAAGCCCGCTGAAGAGTCTCAACCAGAACGCTCGCAAGGAGTTGCAAAGCGTATTCGATCTCAATCTACTGAGGCTGGTTCGAGTAAGAAGAAGACCCGACGAGAATCCATGACTGAAGTTCCTTCTAAAGGTACTTCTTCATTGGCCATAAATCCTGAGCTTGTCCATGCAGGCTCTGAAGAGGATGTAGGCTTTGAGGTTCCTCTACTTCCGCGAAGATGTCGAACAAAAGGTCCTATAGTGGTCACGACTGAGGCATTGTCGGGGGAAGTTACAGAAATACAAACCACTGAAGGTGGCTCCTCGTCAGCCCCAGTGCTCACTAAGGCTGTTCCCTCGAGCTTCTTTAAATTCAGGGAATGATCGTTGATCCAACCTACATCCAACCGGGCTCCTCAGTTGGGATGATGTCTTCAGTGGAGGTTCTAAAGCAAAGTTCCACTGCTGGGCTTGTTGGGATTGAACTTCTACCACAAGAGTTCTACCTACTCCTGTGTCATCCTGTGTGCATTCCGCTCCTGATTCCAGCAAATATTCTCATTTGGCAGAAGATGAGACCAGTGTTGAGGAGACTCTAGCGAGTACATCCGGTGCGACGGGAGGGTCCTCTCATTTGAAGATTTGTCGTCTCCCACTCCTCAAATTTGTAACATTTCAGCATGTCTTGATATTCCCGTTTTCTTAACACCATTATTAACATTGTTCAGTTAAAATGACTGCAGGGGATACTGTACCAGTCTAGGCAGAGGAGCCTACCCGAGAGGATATTGCCCAAGAAGCCATTATAATTTCAACTTCTGGAACTCTTGTGGTGATCTCAGAAATGAGAGAACTGATGGTCCAGCTGGCGCCTGTACTTTTAGGAGAGATGAATGTATCGCCTCCACCTTATGAGAGCATCACCACCACCATTGTGGAGACGGGAACAGGAAGTGCCCTGCCGGTACCGACACCAGTCACAAACATCATGGAAGAGCCCACTCTCCAAATAGTGGGGCAATTTTCGTGACAATGAAGTATTGCATCGAGCTGGTACTCTCGGGGCGAAGTCCTTTCGAATTTGTGCAATCACTTCTTGAGAATCAAATTGAAAATATCAAACAGACTGGATGTTCTGATCGTGCGACAATGTACCGGGCGCTAGTTGAACAACTAGGTACATATTCGAGGGATCTTAGGAACCTCGAGGGAGTCAGTCTGGTTACTGATGCTCAACGGGTGTCAGAGGATCTCCGCATTAAATAGAAGCGGGAGTAGAAGGAGATTAAAGAACAAATAACTGAGTGCACCTATCATATCGATAGTTCCAGGGTCAACTATAAGAGCTTAATATATGACATCCATCAATCTGAAGTTGTCTCCAAAACTGCGGAGGACGTCATTGCTAGTGCTCGTGTGGCGATTGCTGAGGCGCAAGCCTTAATCCAAGATCACGAGTTGAAACTTGCAAATGAGAAGAAGGTGGAAGAGCTTCAAACCATCAGGCACCGGGTGCAGCAGGAGCTCGATGACTATTATTCTAAACTAGAAGCTCTTCAGACACAGCTGGCTTCGAAGAAATTTTTGTCAGATCAGGAGCTGAGGGTTCAAGCTCTTGCTGAGGTCGAGAAGGCATGCCAAAGGGATATCCAACGCCTCAGGGAGCAAATATAATCTCTTGTTGAGAAAGAGTGACTTTTTGTATTCACTTTGTAACACTCTATCTTATTTGAATAAGAGAGTGTTTGTATCACTTCTAATTTTGATTTAAATAAAAATTGGTAATTCTGCCTCTGTCTTGTCTTTATTTTCTTTTTGTGTTTGAAAAATAGACAAACGAAAGCGATTGAATTTGATTGCTAGAGGTGACGATTAACATAGCAACTCAAAATTTAGTAATTTCGTTAAGGAATTTGACAAGGTTACTGTCAGAGGTGTGATGTTTAACTTGACAAGAGTTGAATTCGTGATTTGATCGAATTTTGTGGACTTGCTATTCTATTGATGAGAATAACAAGTGGAGTTTGATCCACTAGGGATTTATGAAATTTTTTGTCTTCAGTAGTGTAATGTTAACATGACGGGTTTTTTTTGGATTTGCAATTGAAAGCAAATTGAATTGTCAGATGTGTGGTAGAGGTATGATATTAACTTAACATTAAGGAGACCTCATTTTCATTGAGAAAGCTGAGAAATTTACTGTCATATGTTTAGTGTTAACTTGATAGCAGGGGGTGAATGCTAGAGGTGTGATGTTGACTTAGCATTTGAGAGATCTCGTTTTATTAAAAAATTGAGAGAATTACTATCATAGGTATAGTGTTAACTTGCCAGTGAGGTAAATGTTAGAGGCGTGATATTAACATAGCATTTAATATCTCGGTTTCAATGAGAAAGTTCGAGGGAAGATCATTGTCATAGATGTAGTATTTAACTTAACAATGAAATGGATGTTAGAGGTATACTATCTTAACTTAGCATCAAACTTCTCGTTTTCGTTGAGAAAATTTAGAGAATCACTATCATAGGTATGCTATTAACTTAACAGAGATTTACATTGTGATATGAGCAATTTTGGTCAGAGGTGTAGTATTTAACGTGACCGAGATATTTTGCGATGTAGAAGTATTTAAACTTTCTGCCATGTCAATGGTTGCATTGTGATAGGGCACCAAATCTTCATGTCGGACTTCGTACTCCCCAAGAACCTGGTTGACGATGAGCTTTGAGTCATCGTATGCTTCGAGATTTTTGCCTCCAATCTCTTCATCAAGTTGCATCTCGATCAAGAGGGCGTATTCTGAAATGTTGTTGGAACACAGCTCAGTTAATGAGAATGCACGAGGGATCACATAATTATGTGGGAAAATGAGTACTACTCGTATACCTGCAACGATATTTCCTCGGGACTTGTCCTTGATGCTCTGTCGAAGAATAGTTGCCACACTTGTTCTTCTGAGGAGGCGTTGATCAAGTTAACTTCTGCAATCTCGTCTGGGAGATCATCATAAACTTTTAAAGTTCCTGAAACTGAATGATCAGCCAAGAAATCTGTCACAGCTTGCCCTTTAATCGTCTTGAATTACATCTCGTATTGTGAGAGCAATATGACCCATTTCGCTAATCTGCAATTCAGCGAAGATGGTCTTGTCATGAGTAATCGCAAAGGATTAACTTTGGAGATGATGGGGGGTTTGGATGCAAGGAAGTGGGCGGAAGTAAGGAAATGAGGAAGTATAATTGCTTACTTCCCTATCTATCCAAACACCGGAAAAGGAAAATAAGAAAACTCATTTTCCTTCTCTCTTTTCTCTTTTGCACAACCATTTCCTCGCTTCCAAAGTGCTACAGTTAATTTTGTGGTCATGTAAATCTCATTTATAATAAGTTGTAGTACAAAACAGTTAATTTTTTGATCATGTAAATCTCACTTGCATTCTAATTACAGTCTATTTTTTATTTTTCTTAATTAATTTTTATTTTAATATTATTTTGCGGTCAACTTTGTGGTCAACTTTCCACTTTCACTTTCACATTACCATCCAAATACCGGAAAAGACATAACATTTTCCAAATCACACTTCCTAACAACATCCAAACACCGGAAAACTTACTAACCAATTCTCAAGTTTCAAAGGAAACTATTACCAATTCCTCACTTCCTTACTTCCTCACTTCCACCGTCAACCAAACAGGCCCGATGTGAATGCGTTGTCCCATAAGGTAGTGTCGCATCTTCTGGATGGCGAAAACTAACGCTAAACATTCCTTCTCAATTGGGTTATAACGGTGCTCCGCCCCAATCATTGTTCTATTTAAATAGTAGATCACGTGTTCGTGGTGTTGATCATTGTTTTGAGCTAGTAAAGCTCCCAAGGAACGATTCATCGCTCGAACATATAACATGAAATGTTTTCCTCATACTGGAGCTATCAGAACGGGCGGGTGTGTGAGATACTCTTTGATCTCTTCGAATGCTTTTTTGCAAGCTTTGTCACAAACGAATGAGACTCCCTTCTTCATTAACTTGGTGAAGGTGGCATCGTCCTGAAAGATTCGATATAAATATCTGAATATATGTCAATCGTCCTTGTAAGCCTATGAGTTCTTAAGATTTCTCGGAGGTTACACTTCTTGGATGGCGCGGACTTTCTCTAGATCCAGGTGAATTTCTTTGGATGTAACGATAAATCCAAGAAATTTGCCATTGGCTACCCCATGAAGGACTTGGTTGGGTTTATCTTCAACTTGTGAGCCCGCATAATGTCGAATACTCTTCTCAGGTCTGCAAGATGATCGCCGTTGTCACAACTTTTCACAACGATATCGACGTAGCATTCTACGGTCTTACGCGTGTGCTCATGGAAGATCACATTTATGACGCGTTGATAGGTTGCACCGGAGTTCTTCAAGCCAAAAAGCATTACTGTGTAGCAGTATACTCCTAAAGGCGTCCTGAAAGATGTATGCTTTTCATCTTCATGGTATATCTTTATTTGTTTATACCCTGAGAAGCCATCTATAAAAGACATCCTCTCAAAATCGCGCGTATTGTCAATTATAACATCCGTGATCGGAAGAGGAAATTCATATTTTGGACAAGCGGCATTTAAATCACGATAGTCGATGTTAATCCGGATCTTTCCATTCTTCTTGGGAACATGAACTATGTTGGCCACCCAATCAGGATGTTGCTCTTCTCTGACGAAATCAGAGTCTATGAGCTTCTTGACTTCTGATTCGATTGCTTTTATGATCTCGGGACGGAACTGTCGCTGTTGTTGTTTGACTGGCTTGGCGTCCGAGTTAATGTTGAGACGATGCATATCAATCTAGGGATCGAGCCCGTGCATGTCCTCATAATTCCCAGCGAAGACATCTTTATTCTCTCATGCGAGATGTATTAAGTCTTCTTTCTCGGAAGGTAACAAGCTCTCACTTATGAAAATGGGCTTGGAGTTAGTCTCATCTGAAATCACCTAGAGGGGGGGTGAATAGGTGATAATGCTAATCTAGTCAACTAAATGCGGAATTTAAAAACTAATTGCAATTAACAAGAGATGCACACTCAAACAAGCCAAGCAAATAATTATGAATGAACAATATGAATTGATGCAAGGCACAAAGTAAAGAGAGAGAGAGAGAGAGATAGAGTAAGAGCCAAGGGAACAAGCGCAAACAACAAGATATGTTTCGAGGTTCGAGCACCCAGCTCTACATCCCCGCCTTCACACAGAAGGATTTTAAGTCCACTAGCTTGTCCACAAAGGACTCCCACAAAGGGAACCTCCACCGAGGATTTGGGGCAATAACAATTACAAGGAGTACCCAACTCCTCTCCTTACAAACACAACCTTCTCCTTGAGGCACAACACCAAGCCAACAAATAATCACCTCACAACTTGAGGGATTAGCACAAAGCTTACACAAGGATCACCTCACCACTTGAGGGATACAACCCAAATGCACAACCTCCTCAACATAATGAGGGAAAGACACAAAGCCAAGCAAATGAAGGGTTTTCAACTTGGTGGTCTAAACAACAACCACAAACAATTTCTTTCTCCCACACAAAGATCCTATAGAATAAGAAAGTAGATGTAGCTCAAGTGTGGAAAACAAAGTGTTTAAAATAAAGAAAAATCACTTGAGAAATCACCACAAAGATATAGAATGATTGAACCAAACTAAATTCCCAAAAGACTATTTTTCTTTGAAATAATGAAACACTTTAAAATAATATGATTGATCTTTTTAGCACAAAGAAACTATTTTTAAAACTTGTTCAAATACTAGAGAAAGCTCAGAAATTTCGTCCAAAAAATTCTTTGAGAAAACCTCTTTCCAATGGGGTATTTATAGCCCATTTACAAAACTAGCCGTTGGCAGCAGATCCTGCCAAAAATGAACTACCGGTCGACCGGTCGGTCGACCGTCCAACGGTCATATTTGACCGCTGGCAGCTACCGGTCGACCGTGCGGTTGACCGTCCCAGATACAGAGAGCAACGCTCTCTGTCCGGTCGACCGCTCGGTCGGCCGGATGCAAAACAGAGAGCATCCTGCTCTCAGGCGGTCGACCGCACAGGTCGACCGTGCGGTCGACCGGCTCATGGGGCAACCAGCGTGCACGTATCCGTGCACGTCGGTCGACCGCTACGGTCGACCGGCCTAGCCTGGCAGCTACAATTCAGGAAAAAACAGGTTTTTAATGTCTTAAAAATTCCCATAAAATCTCTAAAGTTCCACAAAAATAGTTTTATCATTTTTCATTGAAATACAAACTTGTGTTAAAAATTTCAACACAAATTTCAAACATCTTGAAACATTTTTGTGTCTTATCATTTTTACCAAAATCCAAAAACTGTATTTTCTAAAACTTGGATTTTTGAATAGAAAATACATTTTGTCCAAAACTTATCCAAATACAAAAACATGATATTAAACAACATTTAGGCATGATGTATATGGATATAATCCTATATACATGAAACATATATATATCCATGTTTTTGTCATTAATTCCAAAATATGTTTTGTTAAAAATACCAAAACATAAAACACATGAAATAGACTATCAAACTAAGTTTGTCTAAGAAGATGAAGCATGCATGTATATAGAACAAATCTAATATACATTAAACCATGTAAACTTGTTTTGATCTATCTATTCATGAAACCAAGATCGGTTAAACCAAAAACGGAAAAACCCAAAATCAATATTCAAAACATGAAACGTGTGTGTTGTGAACTTGAGCATATCATACTATTCTAATCTTTACAATTTGGATCTAAACACAAAACTAAACTATGTACCGATGTCTTCTTGTAGAGCGCAATCTTCAAGCCGACTCGATCCAAAACTCTTTGATCCACCGAGCAAGTGCTATATATGATCTTTGACGCTCGGGCTCTTGAATCAACATGTGAAAGCTTCCAAATCATCTTGTTGAAGCTAATCACCAACTAATATCTTGATTAATGATCTGAAACTAAAATCACACGATTATTAGTACACATAACTACATGAGTTAATCATCATCAAAACTAGAGTGGAAGACCTTTGGGCCAACAATCTCCCCCTTTTTGATGATGACAAAACTCATGGAGTTATATATGCATGGATTAAAGTTAAGCTTCAAAGAAGCTCCCCCTTAACTCATGCATAAACAAATAAACATAACTATGCAATGAATATGAAACACGAAACAAGCATAGATATGCATAAAACAATAAAAGGTTCTAGATACCAATGAAATTTTCAAAAAACAAATAAACAAATAAACATGCTCTAGATACTAATTAAACTAAACAAATAAACATGCTCTAGATACCAATTAAACTTAATATATGCAAAACAAAACTAATGATCTCTTTTACAAGATCTTGATACAAAAATAAACATGTTCTATAAACAATGCTTTGATACCAAATGAACTTAATAAAAACATAAAACATGCATAATATGCATATATAAACTCAAATTCTTCTCCCCCTTTTTGTCAATCATCAACAAAGGGGTTACTAACAAAACAAAACTAATACACATATTTTTCTCTTCTTTTTATTCAAAACAAGGAATCAATCAAGGGATGTTCTCCCCTTTTTTTGTCTAAACTCAAATATGATACCAATTAAAAATGTGTCAAGGAAGTGCATATTGATACCAATTTAAAAGTGAAACTATACCAATTGAAAAACACAAATCTTGATACCAATTGATAAGTAAACAAATATCATATCAATTATAAATAAACAATTTTGATATCAATTGAAATTAAACATTACAAATTTTGAATTTCTAAACATAAATCTTAATACCAATTGAAATTATTATTCTTTTTAAGGCATAAGATACCAATTGAAATCATTATTTTCTATCATAAAGTAAGGGAGTGGAATACAAAATACCATTGAAAGATGAAATACAAGATTTTCTCCCCCTTTATGAAATACCAACAAAAACAATCTACACTTTTATTTTAACAAGCCTACGCATTGTTTAAAAGAATCAAATTGAAAAATAAGGTTTGAATTAAGAATACCAATTGAAAGCTAAATCAATTGAAACAAAGTTGAAGCTCAAGCTTAGCATAAACAAAATCTTGTGCTTAAAGATATAGGGATATAATAAGCACAAATAAAACATATATATGTATGAAAAGTAGATACCAATTGAAATTGATATTCTTTGAAATGTAAGCATACATACAAAAAAAATATATGAGTATACAAGAAATGTCAATATTGATACCAATTGAAAGAATCCAATGATACCAAATGAAACAACAATAAGATCAAGTGTATATCTCATATTCCTATCCTCCCAATCATGTTCAAGTTTAAAATGATTTTCAATATAAAGCATACATGAGCATGATCTCCCATCCATCCGCCCTTGGAAGGTAGGGGTTTTCAAAATAGGTTTGAAAATGTAGTATGTTTGAAAAACTCTACCATAGTGAAGAATAACTAGGAAAAACTTTTAAATTAGTACGAAATCCTTCAAGCAAGGAATAAAACAAAATTGTTTTTCATGAAACACATGTAAATCACATGATCACTAAACACTCAAAATCCATAAAGCCCATATCAAAGTCTCATGAAAACAAATCATGAGTAAGCTAATAAAGTGAGTGTACAAGTATAATGTGACACAAATCAACATGAAAATATTCAATTAAGCTCATATGAAATTCCTTAAAAACATGAAAACAAGAAAAACTAGATTTTCATTACCAATTGAAATTACCTAAAAACATGAAAATCATCAAAACGATTTAAACTTCAAGGCATATGTATGTCATGTACAAACTAAAGTATACATACATATCCTAAACATAATGAGTCCACAAAAGTATATCCATGAAGGCACGTGGCTCAGGGATGTACATGTATAATCAATGGTTTGGACAAGATAGACATATACATGAAGTTAAAACACATGATCATAGAAACATATTCAAAATGAGGAATACAAGTTAGAATGCATGAATCATCAAAACTAGACTATACTAGCACATCTAATTGGTACAAATAGGCATTCAAGTACAAACATAAAAAGATTTACTTGTGGCCCATTCTATGTACAAGTATAAATCCTAGTTTTCATGAAAACTAACATCTAAACATATATTCAAATCATGAAACGTGTGTGTTGTGAACTTGAGCATATCATACTATTCTAATCTTTACAATTTGGATCTAAACACAAAGCTAAACTATGTACCGATGTCTTCTTGTAGAGCGCAATCTCCAAGCCGACTCGATCCAAAACTCTTTGATCCACCGAGCAAGTGCTATATATGATCTTTGACGCTCAGGCTCTTGAATCAACATGTGAAAGCTTCCAAATCATCTTGTTGAAGCTAATCACCAACTAATATCTTGATTAATGATCTGAAATTAAAATCACAAGATTATTAGTACACATAACTACATGAGTTAATCATCATCAAAACTAGAGTGGAAGGCCTTTTGGCCAACATCATCTCCAAGATTTATCTGAATCACTTTATCCTAAGTGGGTAGTTCGCGTTGTTCAAAGCGATATCCCAAAGAGTGTTTAATCCTTGGATCTGAGTCCGACTGGACTAATTCTTCAGATTTAAAGGTATCTTCTCTGTCGTCTTCTAAATTGCTGGTTGATACCATGTTTACCGAGAGACTTTCGAAGATATCGCTGATGCTGACATCTGAGTCCCACAACGATGTTGATGAGCTATCATGTTAGACCTCTTCTTCAGATTCGGAATCTGACGAAACTGGTGTAGTTACATAATCGAGTCCTCTTCGGGTCTTGTGATAGTAATCAGGATCTTTGTCTTTTGGTATAAATGAACGAAGTAGTGTTCGCTTTCCCTTGTCGAAATTAAGGCCTGATTACTTGGTAAAATCATACCCCATTCTTTCCATCATGTGATGTGATTTTGGTCCATAATGGAAGAATTGTGGAGACTCAGAATTACCTCATGAGCTTTCACAAGCTATGGGCTCAAACTCCGTTTCTTCTAAATAGAATTAGCTTTTGATCTTTTCGCTTGGCTGGTACTTCAAAGAGAGCATTGTGTGCGTCTCTGATTTTTTCGCGTACTATAAGGGATGACTTTGTTGGTGCACACAAAGATGTCAGGGCATTCCTTGCTGACCAAGGGTCATCGTCTACGTCAGTACTGGTGTCTGACGGTACAAAATTAGAGGCAAATGCAGGAAAGTAAGCTAAATCTAGATTTTCATTGATAAATCACTCGCCTTCAACATTGGTGGTGGTATTGAAATTGAGCTTATCAATGCTCGTTACAAGGGGATTTATTTCCTAAAGACACGTCTTTTTCTGGCTTTGTATCAGCTTCGTTGTCAGAGTCGTGCTCTTCTGGGTGTGGAGTCTCATCAGTCTCAAGAGAATCCTAATAGAGGAGGGAATCGGTGAAATAATTCTCAACCCCCTTGAATGGATGCCTTTCGGCAATCAACGTTTTCACGCTTCCCTCTTCATTAATGAATTTCATTACTTGATGAAAGAGTAGATGGGACGATGGAGTTACGGTGAATCCAAGGTCGTCCCAGTAGCAAGTTGTACGAGGTGTTGGCGTCAATGACATAGCATGTCACTTTGAATTTCAAGTCCCCAATTTGGCACATGAGTTTGATTTTTCCCATCGGACGCGTACCATTGGCGTTGAAGCCATAAATGGTTGTCTGAATGGCGCTTAACCGGTTGGTGGGGATCCCCAAATGCTGCATGACCCTGCGGGGCATAATGCTCGAAGCGGATCCTGAATCAATATGAATACGTCTCACTTCAGATGATCCAATATACCCTTGTATAATACAGGGGTCTATCATGTTTACCTTTAACTTTCATGTCTTCTGGGGTGAAGGTGATGCAGGGAAACTGCTTCAAGGTGTGGTGGCAATGGTTGCCATCTTCCTCTGCGCGTATAGTAGGAATCTGGGTCATGAAAACCTCTGCATCTGCTAAAAGTTCTCTTAAGGCATCTCTTGTAGACTTGGAAAGCCTCAGGAGTTCATACAGAGTGATTCAAGCAGGGATGTTGGCTAGTTGAGCCATGACATCAAAACGGAAGGGAGTTGATGGTCCCACACCGCCTTTCTGAAGAGTTTTGACATACCAAAGCTCCTTTTATTTTTTCACGGTTGGCCTCTTGGACTGCTCGATTTCCTCCTCAGCTGGCTGGGGGAGTCTACTGTTGGCTTGTCGTACTGTTTCAAGTATTGCTTGCCAGACCGAGTCTTCGATGTAGGAGGTGCGCTTGCGTCAGCAGCAAATGCAGACTCCTTGCCTCCTGAACTAGTAAGGAATGCGACATCTTCTTCGGTTTCTCTTGTAGAGATACCCGCCACATTGCTGGAGGACGCTTTGGCCTTGCCTTTGAACTCCTTATTTGTGACAGTCGACTATTGCTGGCTTTCAATAATGTCAGGATGGACCTGCATTGTCTCTCCTCGAGGAATAAGAACATGAATAAGGCCTTTCTCCTTCTGGTTATGAGGATCCGTATTGATCACTCTTAGTTCCCCTTTCCAGATGGGAACCACTCCGGTTGGTGTTGGCGGGAGATCTCGGCCGAATTGAATAGGTGATGTAGCTGTCATGTTAGCAGTCACCTTTTTCTGCTCTGGACGGAGCTTAAGTATCTCTGCGTTGATCAGAGCCTGAAAAACATCCTTGAAGATGTAGCAATTCTTGGTAGGGTGTCCCAACATCTTGTGATATAAGTAGTAGTTAGGATCGTTAGTCTTCCCCACCTCTTCTGGACGTCTGATCTCCAACAATTTGAGTTTGTTATTTTTTTGGAGTAACTTGAACAGAGAGACCACATGCTCATCCTTGAAGGAGTACAGTTTATTGGCACGTGCTTGGCCGGGAGGTATACCCCCTCTGACTGACTGTGTCTTCGAAGGTGACTTGACCTCCGTTGCCAGAGTATCTCTTCTCCTTGGTTGGGAAGATGACTCTGAGGCTCGCCGCGTTGGTTTGTCGGGTCTTGGTTTGCTGTCTTTTTCTTCAGCCCTGACTCGGGCGATAATTTCTAACGCTTGTTCGCCTTGTAACACCAACTACCTCCAAGTGTGACATTCCACCACTCCCATTTGAGCGAGAAGGGCAGTTTGCAAATTGTGGCGACATGTCTCAAGCAGCGTGGACTGGGTCATGCCGCTAGGACAACGGAGCGCTATGCTCTAAAATCTTTCAATGAAAGTTTTAATGGACTCTCCTTTCTTTTACTTGGCTGCAAGGAGAGTTGGCACTGAAATTTCTGTATCGTCTTAAAAGAAACGAGCCAGAAATAACTTCTCGAGGTCGGCTCATGTCTTGATCAAGCCAGCAGGAAGTTTCATGAACCATTCAAAGGTGACGTCTTTAAGAGTGCCAATGAATAAACGAGCCATAATAGTATCGTTTGATACTACATTCTCAGTTTGAGATTTAAAGTAGAATAATATGTGTTGGTTCGGTGACCCTTTACCGTCGAAAGTATGGAGGGTTGGTGCCTTGAACTTGGGGGGGTAGGGAGCCGTATCCCATTCTGCTGGGTAGGGTCGGACTATCTCCACGTCTTGAAGACCACCTCGGTTTGCTAGGGCTTCGAGACGTTGCGCCAATTTATTCATCCTTTTGGAATGATTGCTTTCATTTTCTGAGTTATCCTCCTCTTCAGATGAAGATTTGGAGGGTTCAGAGTTGGAATGCTCTTCATTCTCAGTATTTACAGAAGATGAGCTCTCCCCTCCTTCCGTTTGCCCTTGGACTTTTTGGAAGGAGTTTTCTTTTCGGTTTCTTTTTCTCCTTAAGCAGTTGTTACAACATCTTAAGGCATCGATAGACTCTTGCTGAGCTCGAATCATATCGAGTTGTTCCCTTTGGACTCGGGCATGCTCTTCGAATTGCCTGGCCACCTCCTCGGGAGTTCCCGCCATGTAAGCGAAGGCGGTTGTCTCCGAACTAGAATTCGAAGACTGGGATTCAATGATGGCGGAGTGCTAATCATTCACCTCAATTCCCCTGGCCAATAGACTATAATCGACCGGGGCAATTGTTCCTGTGCGGGTCCGAATGGGTCGGTGACTCCTTCAGGTTCAACAGGAATGTCCTTCAAACCTGGAGATCGATCAACATCCGACTCCTCTGAACTAACAACCAAATGCTTCCCTTTAGACTTGTTTGGTGTGGAACTCGGCCCCACCATATTTGCAGTCACTTCTGGGTACTCGATGTTGGAGAACGATTTCTTCTTCTGGGATCGTCGTCTCTTGGCTGACTTTGAAGTCGCTGACAACCAGCTAAAAACTGAGGGTTTGTTTATCTGAAAGCCGCAATGGCAATCAGAAAGTACTGATGAGATGAGCCGCTCACAGTGACATTGAGAAGTGATTTGCTGGACACTCCTTATCCTTGTTAGATAGCCCCTCAGGTCTGTCGCGGGGACAACTGAAGAACTAGCCTCGAACCTTTGGGGGTGAGGGCTTCTTGGCTTTATATGTCTTGAAGACATGCCATTCTGAATGCGGGTCTCGCGTTACTTTGTTGAAACACGGACCTCGTGTGGTGTTGAAATGCGAATCTCCAGCGTTGGTTGAGTCTGCCTCAGAACGCGTGTTTCACGTTTTAAATTAGAAACGCGGGAGTCGCGTTCTGAAACAGGCAGAACACGGGTCTCATGTCTTGAATCAGAAATGCGGGCATCATGTTCTGAGATAGGCAGAACGCGGTTCTCCCGTTTTGGGGTTGGTAGAACGCGGGTCTTGCGTTTTGGGGTTGTAGAAAGCGGGTGGACGCGGACCTTGTGTTGTTGAAGAACACGAGACTCGCGTTCTGAAACAGAAACGCGGTCCTCGCTTGAGAGAAACACAGGTATGGACCCCGCGTTTAGAATTTGCAAAACAGATTGTCTCTACAGAATTCTCGATCTGTTGTCGACGAGCTCGACGTCTTCGCCGACGTTCAACATTCCGATTGAGCCACGAAGATTGTTGGGAACTCTCGGCAATCTGCAACAGCAGAGTTTGGAGAGGAGAAGGATGGCAGAATTGATCTTCACCATCATTTTGATCCTGTGCTGGCGCATTAGCCCTGCGGGTCCTCTGAGGGACGTTGACGCGGGTTGCACAGGCTATACAAGAGGTTTTCAGAACCACGTTAGGAGTGTCACTGCTTGTGCTGTGAGCAGTGGTGCGGGCCACTCTGGGAGTAATCTTTGAAGAGATTCGAGAGGGAGTCTCAGAAGAGACTTTGCGGTACTGTCGCATTGCCTTGGGGCTGGCGGAGCCTGGGAAAGGAATTCCTCAAACTTTCCTTGGTCGAACTCAAGGATAACGGATTCCACTGTCTTGCCAAGAAGCTGGACATTAGCTTGTGCCACGGCATTCTCGTCGGTAGAAAAGCAGTCCCCAGCAGAGTTACCATCTTTTACTTGGTCGGAAAAATAGTGTGAAGTAATATTTTTTTGAGATGAAAGATTATAATGGAATGATTTCGATTACAAAAGAGGAAAAATAACGGGTTCTCCTCTTTGTTTAAGACTGGGTTCTTCGTGTGGCGATGGGGAGTGATTCTTGTTCTCCGTTGATCGGCCGAATGTCAAGTTTCTCTTCGGAATGCTCTCAAAGATTAATCAGGAGGGAATTCTGTTTTTAACACACTAGATGTTTAGAGTCCATTGATTACCTTTTTTCTCCTCTCTCTAGACTTTTGAACAAGTAAGAGAAAAGCAAGAGGCTTCTTGAGAATCCTCAGCTCTCAATTTTTAAGAGTTCATCTATCTCTTCTCCGCTAAAAAGAGTCCTCCCCCTCTTCATAGTTCCTCAGGCTATTTATAGGGAGTCATAAGGGTATTATTGTCCTCTAAAATCTCTCCATAATGGGATTAATTCTCACATTACATGGGGAGTTAATTGACCCAGAAATGGGGATCAGTTATAACAGAAACGCAGGTCTCGCGCTGGACGCGGCTTTTGTATAGACGTAGGGCCTAAACCTGCGTCTTAGTCATAACGCGGAGTTGCTCAGACCCGCGTTTGAAGTGTGACACAGGGTTGCTCAGACCTGCGCTTGAAATAGGACACAGAGTTAGAAGTGAGACGCGGGGTTCCTCAGATGCGCGTTTGAAGTGGAGCACATAGTTGCTTAGACCTGCGCTTGAAATAGGACGCAGAGTTACTCAGACTCGCGTCTGAAGTGAGACGTGAGGTTTCTTAGACTCGCGTTTGAAGTGGAGCGCAGAGTTTGTCCGCGTTTCTTCTTGGACGCGAGGTCCGCATTTTAATTGAAACACGGCCTTCACATTGGGAGATTCGCGTCTGATGACTTGTCTTTAATGATTTTTAGACAGCCTACACCCACCTTACCCCCTTTTTTCTCTTTGTACATTGCAAAAGCTTCATGGTGTGTTAGTGACTGTTGTGGCCTAGATCCAGTTGGCTGAAAATAGGCAAAAGGGATATACTTCAAAATCACTTTTTGGTTTCGAGGTTAAATATTGATAGATATTGTTCCTTGACTTGTGCCAATATGGATCCTGTTGCATGATTTGTGAGAACATGGACCAATTATAGAGCCAATATATGCACTATGACACATATATTGGCTCTAGAACACCTATTGTCTATTTGGAAAGAAAAGAGAAGGCCGCAAAATGTGAAAGTAGGATAGAGATGATCTATACTGGTTTAGATGATATTATGAACCACAAAAGAAAGTATTATGAAAAGTTTGGACTGATGGTGCAAATGTTAGATCTTCAAAGATAGCCAAAGGAAAAGTGCAATATAAGATTACAGTTCACAGACGTTTTAGTGGGAATTAGGAACTGCTCTCAGACATTTGGTGGGGAATTAGGAACTGCTCTTTACGTTAAGAAATTGTCAGTGGCTACAAGAGCCTTAAAGTAAAATTGAAGAATCAAGGAAGACATAGGCATAATTAGTGAAGTATCTGTGTGATTGTTTAAAATAAACTACTCCTCTCTTCATCTGATTGTAACATTGTTGCGGATAAGATAAGATTTTGTCAGAAAATTGGGGACTTATTGAACATTTTTGTGACTATTTTATGTTCATAGTTTTAGATCCTGCTATCTCTTTTTAACAGGCAGTAAAAGAGTTATATGAGGTTGAACCAGCTCGCAAATGGCATCAGATGGAAAACCAGACAAACAAGATCGTATTTATAGGTGAAGCTTGAACATTTGATAGCAAAGGAGTTCTAGGCATTTATATCTCCTGCTGCTCTTTGTTTGTTCTTGACCTCCTTGCCTGGTCTTCCAATTTTATGCAGGTCGTAATCTGGATGAGAATGTTCTTCGTGATTCTTTCAAGTCTTGCACATTATTGGTCTAGCATATATAGCCATCTCATACCTTATACTATTAATGTTACGGGGGTCTTTACTACAAAATAAAACAGGTTTGTTACTGATGGCTTATTGATGGGTCAAGCTAATTCCTATGAAATGTTTTTATATATTTTGATCTCAGTAAATTTTGTGTCTTCCTGCATGTGCAACAATATCAAAAGCAGTTTGAGATTCTGGTTTTTCATTAGTTGTGTGTAATTTCATCCCAAGTCTGAGTTAATTCTCCGGGAACTGTAAGCTTCGGTTGAGTTCAAGTTCCACCATTTTGTATAAAGTACAAGGTTAGCAAGGAAGTCACACTTGCACCAGAGAGAATACTTCTTTTCATGAATTATGGATTTTGTACTTGCATCTACTGATTTACCCTAACCTGGTCAAGCTACTCTTGCTACTTTGTTCCTAAAACCAATATTTGTTTGACACTTTTTATATTAATGTAATAACATGCATTTTATCCTGTATCATGTTGAAAACCCTTGGATCTTCAATGGTATTTGTTTGGTAGAAACTTTCATGTAAATTTATTTTTGATAGCATTTGTGTTGCACTTAGACAACTGTTTGAACTTCCAGTAAGAGTAGTTTCAGTGAGATGTATTGTATATTACGATGGGAGTTGCTGATTTGGGAAAGGTATTTCAGCAGCTTGGTTCCATCTCTGATTTTGTCCTCGTTCAGGTCTGAAGGCAATATTTTGAGCTTATTCGTGCATTAAATGCAATTGATTGTACTTCTGCCTCTATTATGTTGGTAACTTCTATATGAAGGTATTACATCGTAGTTTCTCGTGTGTGTGTGTGTGTGTGTGTAGAGAGAGAGAGAGAGAGAGAGAGAGAGAGAGAGAGAGAGACTTGTGTCCTTCCAAAAGGATTTGAGTCCGAATTCTTTGGAACTCAAATACAACCCCTCGACATTCGAATACAAGATCCACTCCGTTAAAGTTGATCTATATTATTTCAAGTATTTATAAACCAAAATCAAGAGTTTTAAATATTTTTTACCCATCCATCAATCGGTGCAAAATGGATTGTCAAAAATAGTGAGTTGGTTAGATCTATGTCTTTAGACATACCAACTCTCGATCTGCCCATTTGATTATGATCTAGACATTTAAAAACTCCTACAAACCAATTTTTGTTCAGTTTCAAATATCTTACACCGTTAAACTAACCAACTCACTATTTAGGCCGTTCGTTTTTTCTCTACTTGATGCATGGGCAAAAAGTATTTAAAACACTCGTTTTTTGGTTTATAAATTCTTGAAATAATATAAATCAACTTCAAAGGAGTGGATCTTGTATTCAAATGTCGAATGTTGGTATTTCAGTGCAAAAGATACGACCTCAAATCCTTTTGGAAGGACACAAGTCTCTCTCTCTCTCTCTCTCTATATATATATATATATATATATATATATATATATATGAGAAAAATGTATATCAGCCCGCGGGCTGAGAGTACTATCTCAGCCTGCGGTGACGTGGCTCAATTTGTCACCTCACTGACTTGCGGCCCGCTTTTAGGTAGAAGTTAAATTACCAAATACCCCTTATGATAACTTTTCCTTATTGTTTATTATTATTTTTCCCCCCTTTTATTTTTGTCGCTCTTTATAGGATATAAATTACTTTTCGCCCTATTTCTTTACCTCTTTTTTGAAAGATCTAGTTTCTCCTTTTCAGCCTGCGATAAAATTTTTTTTGAAAATATAAAATCTTTTCAGATCAATTTTTTTCAGCTTGCGATAAAATTCTACTTTATAATTTAATTTTTTTGTATATAATGTAGCCAGAGTCTTTGGTCGCATTGTACATTTAAACTGCGACCTTAGTCAAAGTCTTTGGTCGCAGTGTACATGGTGAAATGCGACCAAGGACGCAGTGTTGTTATTGATAAAGATGGCCAGCAACTGCAATTTAGGGTTGCATTACATGGACTGCGACTTTGGTCGCAGTACGTTAAGTAATTAATTTTTTTGTATATAATGTAGTCAGAGTCTTTGGTCGCATTGTACATTTAAACTGCGACCTTAGTCAAAGTCTTTGGTCGCAGTGTACATGGTTAAATGCGACCAAGGTCGCAGTGTTGTTATTGATAAAGATGGCCAGCAACTGCAATCTAGGGTTGCATTACATGGACTGCGACTTTGGTCGCAGTACGTTAAGTGTTGTTTATTAAGTGTTGTTTTTGGATTAAGTCATTTTTTGAATCTAAATGAAAAATGAAAAGTTGTCTGTTGTCTGATGCGACTTGGAGTTAGTCCGTGAGACGCGACCTGTCATAAAGATTTTATGAGATCTTTTAACGTCAAGTCTATGTTGACGAACCCCGCACCATTCGTTGTTTCCCGAAGCGGTTGTCTACGCGTCGGTTCTTCATTGGTTTTAGGCGTTAATGTCTTTTAATGTCAAACCGGCGCTGGCGGTTGGAGATCATTAATGCCGACGATTCTGATTAATGAACCATTAATTATGGTTATTATGGGCTGCCTATAAATAGGGCTCACCCTCTCCCTTTAACAGCCCATAATTAGACTGTTTTCTTTCGAGAGCAATTGCTCTGAGAATTTCCGCCTTCTTCAGAGTCTCTAACAGGGGCCTGCCTCCATGGATGAAGATGACCCTATGGACGAACTTGATCGATGTTCGTCCACAAGGGAAGAAGTCATAGACCTCATCGTCCACAAGGGAAGAAGTCATGGTCCTCGTCGTTCACAAGGGAAGAAGTCATGATCCCTGACGAGGACTTAAGCCTCACCGAGATCTGCTCTGACTTGATGCACCAGTCAAGCTTTCTGATAACGGATGGTCAGAGTGGGTATGGCGGCGGGGATGTGGTGGATATAGTGGTGGGTAGCATTCCCTGTGAGGTCTCAAAACCTCCTCTCTTACCCCAGAAGTGACATCGAGGAAACTCCATGCTCACTGGATAACCTTCTGGTGAAGAGATGTTCATCAACGGAAGATCGTATCCCGGCACTTTGGAGGGTCAGTTGGAATCGGAGGATTCTGCTGCCACCAGACCTCAAGAAGAAGATTGCTCTTAGTCAACAAGGGCTCTTTTGATGTTTTGTCTTCTTGGCTACTTTGATGTTTAGTCTTCTTTGTAACACTCAATCTTATTGATTCTGCTGCCACCAGACCTCAAGAAGAAGATTGCTCTTAGTCAACAAGGGATTTTTTTGATGTTTAGTCTTCTTGGCTACTTTGATGTTTAGTCTTCTTTGTAACACTCAATCTTATTGATTCTGCTGCCACCAGACCTCAAGAAGAAGATTGCTCTTACTCAACAAGGGATTTTTTTGATGTTTAGTCTTCTTTGTACTGCTATATTGTAACACTGAATCTTATTGTATAAGAGATCGTTTTGTATCATTTGCACATGCCTGGAGATAAATGCCTGGACATAAATAAAAAGCATATTTGTTTTTTTAATAAACTACGAACTTGTTCGCAGCCATGCATTACAAACAAAACAACTATGACCATAGATGACACTGCGACCAAGGTCGCATAAGATACATTGCAAACAGTAACTACTGCGACGAGGGTCGACACTGTGACCAAAGTCTGCGACTAAGCAACTGCTGCGGTGACGTGTCACCTCGTCGCAGTGTTGTTGTTGACCTCGTCGCAGTGTTGTTGTTGATTAAGACTAAAGACCAGCAATAGCGACGAAGATTGCAGATTATTTTTTTAAGACTGCGGCCATCAACTGCGACCAATGTCGTAGTGTTGTTGTTGATTATTTATAAAGACCACCAACTGCGACGTCGCAGTGATGTTGTTGATTAGAGTAAAGACCAGCAACTGCGACCAAGGTCGCTGTGTATTTTATTAAGACTAAACACCAACAACTGCGATCAAGGTCGCAGTTTATTTTATTAAGACTACGGTCGTTTATTTTATTAATACTACGGTCAGAAACTGCGACCAAGGTAGCAGTGTTGTTGTTGATTAAGACTAAAGTCCAGCAACTGCGACCAAGGTCGCAGTGTATTTATTAAGTCTCCGTCCAGCAACTGCAACCAATGTCACAACCTTTCATTTAAAAATTTATAAGGGTGAAGTAATATAATTATTAACTGCGTCCATGGTCGCAGTATATTCGTTTAGCGTAAAATATTTAAAATGAAGGTTTGTAACAATTGTACAGCATTTTCAACCAAGAAATAGTAGTAAAAAATGTAATTCACACAATTAACTTTAAAAAACAGATTTATATATATTTAAAAAAAAACAAAATACAATTTTTTTAAACTTCTAATCCTCGTCATCACCATCATAATGAGAAAGAAGTTTGCGACTTTGGTCGCAGTACTGAAGGAGGTCGCATTGCTATACGATAGCATGTTTCCTCCGGTATTCTTTATTCTGTATTAAGTATGCGACCATGGAATATTTTTTTACTTTTCAATGCTAGAAGTCGCCGTCGTCATATAAAATGGGTATTTTTGTCAATTTGTTTCACGATTGTTTAGGCGGGATTTTTTTGATTTTTTTGGCGCCCACACTCTGTGACCGATGTGTGGCCTATATTCAGCCACGTCCCGCAGGCTGAGAAACTCTCTCAGCCTGCAGGCTGAGGTACAGTAAGCCCATATATATATATTATATATATATATATATATATATATATATGAAAGGTTACAATGCACATAGAGGGTGTAATTAAGTTAGTTACACACACTAGCTTACACCACACAATTTTTTTACAAGATGAGATACAAACAAAAATTAAAGTATGTGGTCCTCACAAAGTGTTAATAGGCTATTTAAAAGCTATTTTTGTGTGGTGGAAACCACTAGTATTGTAACCTTACCCTAGATGGGAAAGGTTACAATGCACATAGTGTGTGTGTGCAACTTATATATGTCGCAAGAAAATTTACGTGTGTGTAGGTAACTTATATATGTCACAAGAAAATTTACTAGCCATAACCTGTGTAGTTTCTTCTTTTATACCCGATCCATGGGGTGCATGTCTTCAAGTGAGCGGTTTTCGTTCCCATTAGAACGGGAAAGAGAAATTGAACGAAACGCTGAAATCCAGTTTATAATTATCTTCTTATTTGATTATTTATTTTATAATTTGTATTATCACCAGTCTGTTCTCCAAAAGTTTGGGATACAGGTATTTTTTGTTGTTTTATGTGTCCTGTTTGCAACAAGCATTATGCTCTTTTCTTCATTTCTTCTTTTTTCACCTGAGGGGTTGATTCAGGATTATTCGAGAGTATATCCTTGATCAACTCTTCCTTTTAACAGTCATTGGGTTATCTAGAGTGCATCCAGTGGATTTGGATAACCCTGGAACCAAACACATCTCTTGTAATATACATTGGAAACGAGACACAGAGACCTTTCACAGCAATCTGCTACTCAAACAAGAGGAATTGCATTATTGAGAAAATCCATGTAAGAAGAGGGTGAACATAAGAGATTTTGATGGACCTATGATTTTCATTCCTTACCTTTCTGATCCATCTCTAGGATTTCGTCATCATTTGTTAGCGTTGTTGTTTGATTTTCCTTTCTCTTCTGTATCTGAGATACAGATGACAATGGCTAGTTTTTCATGGGTACATATTACCAACTTGTCGAGTCTCATTGGTTATTTGTTTTAGGAGAACGTATACAAGAAATAGAGTAAGTATTCAACTTTAGTGTCACAACATTAGGAAGAACATATACTACAAATGACCAAGTAATTCCGACTTCAGTGTCGCAACATTTCAGGCGACAGCTTGGGATGCTCCGACAACATGCTTTTATTCTTTCATGGATTCAGCGAAAGTATTGAGATTCTCATAGGACAACCCTCCTTCACTGACAGTTTTCCTGTTCCGATCCTTAATTGCCAGCGCCCTAGTTCTTCAGAACTCATCCCCAAGCAGTTCTTCTATCTTTGATTTGATCTGTTTCCTTGAGATTATCACACTCTCATCTGGAATCAACCTCAAGCCAATCCTCCAAACATCGCAAATGTAGCTCTCATTTGCGAATTGATCTGCAAAGGAATGGTGCCCCTTCTGTAGTTGAATTCCATCCACAATGGGATATGAAGCAAGCAATGGAAGGATGGAGCCAGGACTTTCTGTTGAGGGGACGAACCGACAATCCTTCCCATCTTGTGACTCTATCTCTGAAACCAGGAGGAAGTGCATCTGTTGAACAATTGGTAAGATCAGGTCGTACAACCCATAGGAACAGTCGAACAGTGAGCTCGAGCCCAAGCGCTAGTTCCTCAAATTGGTGTCGACTGAAGATGGTGAAGCCCCCAAAAGCCACGTAGATGACCGAATTGGCAGGTAGCCAGGACATGCAGGTTGAGTCCTCGGGCCAGAAATTTCCCAAAGGCTCCCCAAGCTGCCAGTGAACAATGGCCCAACAGGTAGAAACTTTGGAGCGTAGGTGAACTCTGGAAACTCGTCCTCATCGAAAGAGTTGTAAATAAGGAACTTGGCAGTGCCAATTGTTTGATTGTTCTTGATTGTGTAGTTATCCATTTACATCTTGTGTTTTAAGGTCTTCGAGGCTGGTCCAGAAGAGGTGAGTTGGATTCAGGGCTGGCATTCCTGGGCTCAGGTAGATCATCTCTTGTCTCTTCAATTTTCCTGCTCGAGACATTTAGAATTTGCTCATCCTCTACAATATGAAGTATGACACAAATTTTAGACTAGCAAAACTACACTATTAGCACCCAATTTTTCTCATTTCAGCAATGTTTTTAACCAAGGTATCTGTTTCAAGAAAGTAAATACATGAAAGAGTTTCCTTTATGTATTCTATTTGGATTGAATTGAAAATAACCCATGAGTTCTTAATGAAACTAACCTATCATCCGCGTTCTGTGATTTTATCCTAAACTTAACATACCTGATGCAGAAAAGTAAATTGAGATAATGCCGATGAAATATTACAGTTATTTCTATCTTCTAACATTTTGTGACCACCAATTGTTTCCATGTTATTCTTTGTCAAAAGAGATTAGATATCAAAGGAGTGTGATCTAGTGATAAGGTGTTAATTGCTTGATTTTTTCTTATTTGGAGGGTGTAGAGTGACTTCCTAATAGTTTAGTCCGATAAAAATATCCTTGAAGAAAGATTTTATAATAGTTCCATACTGACAATACTCATCTTACTTGATGGAGGCTTGCAATTCTGATCTCAATAGTTTCCTTAGCTGTTGGTATTAAAATTTATTCAGGAATACTATTTGGAAGGATTTGCTTCGAAAGGGTGATTATGAAACTGAAATCATCTATTTTAAAGCAAATACCACTTATGAAATATATGGTTCATATCATATGACTCTAAATATACAAATGCATGAAAACCAATACTTGTGAAGAAACAGCAAAATTTGGCACTGTGATGCTCACTGTTTTAAATATCGGCCGAGTCGGCTGAAATATCGTCCGATATCTCTTTTTTTGCTTGCTGTCGATACAATATGAGAAAATCATTTGCCATATCGTTTGCAGCAAAAAACGGCCAATATTTGAAATATCGGCTGATAAATCGCTCGATATCGGCTGATAAATCGTCCGATATATCGCCCGATATGAAATAACTTATTTATTGTACGACTGTGTGTAAATGTACATTGTTTTTTATTATCTTTGCAAGCATATTACATCATTTTTATTGGGTAGATGATATCTATGACTCTAAACCAATTTTTAGTTATCAATATTTTATTATATATAGTGTCTGATATAAATGTTCGATATGCGCGCGTATCCCCGATATCTCCCCCGATATCCGATATCCGATATGAAAAACCCTCATCTGATATGATCCCGATATCCGATATTTAGAACCTTGGTGATGCTACAGAATGAAATATCCCTCCCTGTTATGACAGAAAAGACTGTCGTAAGTGAGAGTGCAACCATTGAACAAAATAAAACCTGCTTATGGTCAAAAAAATCAATGGAACTGAATAATAAGAGGAGATCCATCAAGTAAATAAGGAAAAGTCCAATAATCATGAAGAAAGGATTTTAAAATAGTATCACGTATTCATACAGAGTTCTGAATATAAGAACATAGGAGATGTATGACGAAATATACAAAAAAATGTCAACTTAAGAAACAAAAGGACTAAGAACTTTGTGATCCAGCAAATATTCAATGTGTACAAATGTTGAAAGTTTGAATTGATTCCTACATAAAAATAAAGTATGTTCTTTTAACAGCACGAAGCATATAATTAATCCTCTGTTGGTGAATCTAAACTCTAAACTGAAGAATTTATCAACACTAATCTTAAGGTTACAGTCAAGAACACCAACAAGAAGTTTGAAACTCAAACACGAAGGTACTCTGCAGCAAGTATAACTAATGCCCAAAGGATCACAGGTAGAAGATAACCAGCATCTGTTTGACAACAATGAATGCTTTTCTTTCATATCCTCTATTATCTGTACAATAGATTGAGGGAATAAGGTGCAATATGCTTGTAATTGTAGTTCCAAGAGACACATTACTTTGAAGGTAAATTGTATAAATTAAGAATTGGCTACCCAAACCAACTTCTAGTTACCACAAAATTATATAACTCGCAAAAAGAATTATTGACAAACTATATAGTAGAGCACTTCACATCAAAGTGTAGTGATTTAGCATGCTCACATTGAGAAGTTAAAATTATTCCTTAAATATGTCACATCAGAAGTTGTTATTATTCATCATACACAAACAGAGGTGTAACAGTGATATGTCTTTGGGGAATACTGAGGGGGAACGGGATCATAATATTAGTGAGATGCGGAGAAGAGCGGCGGAAAGAGCGGCCACCTCTACAAAACCAAGAAGTTGCCCTTCAAGAGGAGCTATTAGAATCAGAGGATATCTCAGATAGCATTGCATAGACTGTGTTGATGTCTTTAATGAATAAACCAAGCCATCTTCTTAGAGTTTTTCTTAAAATCAATTAGCCACCCTATGAAATCTCTAGCCACCCTAAAAGTCATCAATAGCCACTCTATGAAATCTCTAGCCACCCTGAAAGTGATCAATAGCCCACCCTATGAAGATCATAGCCCTATGAGGATCTTAGCCACCATAACAAAATCAATTGGGCCACCCTATAATTTTGATGTATGTGTAAGGTGAAGTGCTGAAGGGGTTTAGAAGTTTTGCTTATAAATAGCATCACATTGCATGAGATTTCAAGGCAAGGAAGTGAGAAAGAGAAAGTTGCTAAATATTTGACATTTATTTTTCTTTTATTAAACTCTAGTGAGTTGGGTTTCTTTGGGCTTGGGTGAGTAAGATTAGAGTTGTAATCTCTTGTAATCTCCCATTTTCATTAGTGGATTCCTCTTATTGTCTTCTCTGTGGACGTAGGTCACATTGATCGACCACATTAAATACTGGTGTGCTGTCTTCTTTATTGTATTAGCTTTTATTGCTATCTGTCTCTCTTTATACTTACCATCTCTTACATTAGAAGCCCATTGTTGCGACAAACTGGTATTAGAGCTAGTGTTATTTTCTTGTGGGTTTCGAGATGGCTTCGACAAACTATAAAGTAGAGAAATTCGACGGGAGAAATAGCTTCAGTTTGTGGAGAGTCAAAATGCGGGCTCTCTTGGTACAAGGCTTATTGAAAGTCTTGTCCGGTAAGGGCAAGTTGCCAGAATTCATGTCCAAGGACGAAAAGGAAGAACTCGAGATGAAGGCGCATAGTGCATACAAATTTGTTTAGCCGACGAAGTTTTGCAGGAGGTTGCCGATGAAGATACCGCCGCTGGTTTGTTGCTCAAATTAGAGAGCTTGTATATGACAAAGTCTCCAACCAACAAGCTCTACATGAAGCAGCGCCTCTTCACCCTTCGCATGAAGGAAGGTACACCATTTAAAGACCACTTAGATAAGCTCAATAAAATTTTCATAGATTTAAAAATATTGATGTTAGAATAGATAAAGAAGATCAAGCTCTCATCTTATTATGCTCATTACCCGTTCCTTTGAAAATTTTGTTAATAGTATGCTCTATAGTGGAGATACACTTTCTTTAGAAGATGTCAAATCACCTTACATTACAAGGAGTTAAGACAAAAAGTGTTGTTTGTCCGTGGTCGTACAGAGAAGGGTCGAGAAAAATCTCGAGGAAAATTTAGATCTAAATCTAGGTTAAGAAAAAAATGTTGAGTGTCACTATTGTCATAAGTTTGAACATTATAAAAAGAATTGTTTTAAGCTCAAAGAAAAAGAAAATGTAGGAAGAAATCTCAAGATGAGAAATTTTCGGTTGTTAGTGTTGCAAAAGAAGCCTCCACATCACTTGAGGTTCTTTCAGTTGCAGTCTTTGATGCCCGTTCACGAGATGAGTGGTTTCTTAATTCAGGTTGTTCTTATCACATATGTCCCCACAGGACTGGTTTGTGACCTACCAGCCAATTGATGGCGATAATGTCTTAATGGGAAATAACATGTCATTCAAGACAATTGGTATTGGATCAATCAAGATTAGAATGCATGACGGTATGGTTAGAACGTTGAGTAATGTTCAACATGTGCCGGATTTGAAGAAAAATTTAATTTCTTTGGGCACCCTTAACTCCAACGGTTATAAGTTTTCAGCTGAAGGTGGAGTTTTGAGAGTTAGCAAAGGCTCTTTTGTTGTTATGAAAGGAAAGAAGGTGAATACCCTTTATATCCTTCAAGGTAGCACGGTGACTGGTGATGCTGCTGTGTCAATGTCAGAAGACCCAGGCTTAGATGCCACTCGTTTTTGGCATATGTGGTTAGGGCATATGAGTGAGAGAGGACTACATTTATTGAGTAAGCAAGCTTTGCTTTGTGGTCAGAAAACAGGAAAGCTTGACTTTTGTGAACATTGTGTTTTTGGCAAGCAGCACAGAGTTTCTTTTGGTATAGGTGTTCAGAGGACTAAAGACACCTTAGTCTATATCCATTCAGATGTTTGAGGTTCCTCTTAGGTTCCATCGAAAGATGGAGCTAGTTATCTTCTGATTTTAATTGATGATTATTTCAGAAAAGTTTGGGTGTATTCTCTCAAGCATAAAAGCGATGTGCTTGCTACCTTCAAGCAGTGGAAGGTTATGATCGAAAAGCAAAAGGAAAGAAGGTGAAGCGCCTCAGGACCGACAATGGAATGGAGTTCTGTTCCATGGAGTTTGATCAATTTTGCAAAAATGAAGGAATTGTGCGCCATCGTACAGTTCGATACACACAACAGAATGGAGTTGCAAAAAGGATTAACAGGACATTGTTGAGAGAGCTCGGTGTATGCTCTCTAATGCTCGTTTGTCAAAATACATTTGGGCTGAGGCAGTAAATACAGCTAGCTATTTGGTAAATCAGTCCCCTCTACAGCTATTGATTTTAAGACTCCTGAAGAGATATGGTCTGGTACCCTTGCTAATTACTCTCATTTATGAGTATTTAGTTGTCCCGCTTATTTTCATGTAAATGATGGTAAGCTTGAACCTAGGGCAAAGAAACCTATATTTTTTGGTTATGCTACTGGGGTGAAGGGATATAGGTTGTGGTGTCCTGATCCTAAGTCACCTAAATTTGTTATTTATAGGAATATTACTTTTGATGAAAATTACATGCTTCAACCGAGAAAGGAGTCTATTGTTGATATTACAGGTTCAGGAAAGGAAGCAAGCAAGTAGGTGGAGCTTGAGAGCAAAGTTACAGAAGGAGTGTAGTAGAGCACTCGTGTTGAACCAGTCAATGATGCTCAAGATTCAACTTCGGGTGATGATACACTGCAAGAGTAACAATACAGTATTGCCATCAGGAGAGCAAGAAGGCAGATCCGTCCACCTAAGTGATACGCCTATGCAGATATAGTCGCTTATGTTCTAAGTGTGACAGAATTTATTGAGATTCCAGAGCCTTCCACCTACAATGAGGCTATCAGTTCTGATGAAGCTGCAGAATGGACTGTTGCTATGACTGAAGAGATGGAATCTCTTCACAAGAACTAAACATGGGAGTTAGTGAAGCCGCCCAGGGGAGAGAAAATTATTAGCTGCAAATGGGTCTTTAAGAAGAAAGAAGGAATTCCTGGTACTGAGTCTGTAAGATACAAAGCACGCTTGGTAGCCAAAGGCTACAGTCAAATAGAGGGTGTCGACTTCAATGAAGTATTCTCTCCAGTTGTGAAGCACACCTCTATTCGCATGTTTCTAACCATGGTTGCTTGTTCGATCTAGAGCTCGAGCACCTTGATGTGAAAACAACCTTTCTTCATGCCGAGCTTGAAGAGCAAATCTTTATGCATCAGCCAGAAGGATTCGTTATTGAAGGCGAAGAAGACCATGTGTACAGGTTAAAGAAGCAGTCACCTAGGCAATAGTTTTTGAGGTTTGATACTTTCATGATTGAGCATGGTTACTCTAGGAGTAAGTATGATAGTTGTGTTTATCATCGGAGCTCAATAATGGTTCTTTTATATATTTGCTTTTATATGTTGATGACATGTTGATTGCAGCTAAAGACATGTCTGAAGTTGATAAGTTGAAAGCTCAACTCAAACAAGAGTTTGAGATGAAAGATTTGAGAGTAGCGAAGTAGATTTTAAGAATGAAAATTCACAGGAATAGGCAAGAAGGAATATTGTTCCTATCTCAGAAGAAATACATTGAGAAGGTGTTGGAGAGATTTGGCATGCTTGATGCCAAACTTGTGAAAACTCCACTTGCTGTTCATTTTCGACTTTCAGCAGATTTGTCTCCTCAAACCGATGAAGAGGAGAAGTATATGTCTCATGTTCCCTATGCCAGTACAGTTTGAAGCATTATATATGCTATGGTATGCACTCGACTGGATATTTCATATACAGTTAGTGTCATAAGTTGATATATGGACAGGCTAGGAAAAGACCATTGACAGACAGTGAAATGGATTTTGCGATATTTAAAAGGATCTATTAATATTGATCCGTGTTTTGACAGGGGAATTAATTTTGATTGCAAAATTGCTGTATTCGGATTTAGATTTGCAGGCGATTTGGATAGAAGAAGATCTCTGACAGATTATGCTTTCACTCTTTCAGGTAGTGCCATTAGTTGGAAGGCAACTTTACAATCGACAGTTGCTTTGCCTACTATGGAGGTAGAGTATATGGCAGTTACAGAGGCAGTGAAAGAAGCTATTTGGTTAAGAGGTTTGGTTGAAGATCTCAGCTTACACCAAGGAATAACTGCAGCGTTTTGTGATAGCCAGAGTGCTATACATCTGACGAAGTATCAGATGTATGAGAACCAAACAATTGATGTAAGGTATCACTTTATTCGAGAAGTTGAAGTCATCAAAGTTAAGAAATTGGTACTGTAGATAATCTAGCAGATATGATGACGAAGCACGTACCTTCGCGCAAGTTTGAGTACTGTCTCGAATTGCTTGGTGTTCAAAATAGTGAAGATTAAGCCCGTCGAGGTTAGAGAAGATAGCAAGAATCTAAAGGATGCTTGATACAGTTCAAGTTAAGGTGGAGAGATTTGTTATTCATTCAAAAAAAGGTGGAGATTTATTGATATCTTTAATGACTAAACCAAACCATCTTCTTAGACTTTTTCTCAAAATCAATTAGCCACTCTAAAAGTCATCAATGGCCACCCTATGAGATCTCTAACCACCCTAAAAGTCATCAATAGCCACCCTATGAAGATCTTAGCCATCCTAATGAATCAATTAGGCCACCCTATGATTTTAATGTATGTGTAGGGTAAAGTGATGAAGGGGTTTAGAAGTTTTACTTATAAATAGGTATCAAATTGCATGAGATTTCAAGGCAAGAAAGTTAGAAAGAAAGAGTTGCTAAATATTGTATTATCCTCTCCTTTCTCTTGTCATTTATCTTCCTTTTATTAACCTCCAGTGAGTTGGGTTTCATTAGGCTTGAGTGAGTGAGATTAGAGTTGTAATCTCTTGTAATCTCTCCTTTTGATTAGTGTATTTCTCTTATTGTCTTTTCCCGTGGACGTAGGTCACATTGACCGAACCAAGTTAAATACAGACGTGTTGTCCTCTTTATTTCTATTAGCTTTTATTGCTATCTGTCTCTCTTTATATTGCCAGCTCTTGCATTAGAAGCCCATTGTTCCAACAAACTGGGTGCTCTATTCTAGGATTAGCATCGGATGACCATTGGTGGAGAGTTCCCGGTGGGTGGATTTGTGGAGAACTTTTGAGTTTTGTATTTTCAGGATTATTTTGGTTTCTTTGACATGTAGATTTTGTTGACTCGTGTCTAGTCCCTGGATAGGAGTATTATGATGTATTATGGAGGAGGATACAGTGTTTGCGGTGTAATTTCACTATTCTCTCTTTAATGAAATGAGGTGGACTTCTCACTTTTTACCCTATATATATATTATATATATATATTATATATATATATATATATATATATATATATATAATATATATATATATATATATATATATATATATATCAATTCATCACCTTCGTCTCTAATCTCTGAAACAAATGTCAATGTGAATGCAGCAGTAAACCCTGTTTTTGCTAGTGCAGCTACAAGCACAGAAGGGCCTTCCTTGAAGAAGACAATTAGTGAAAATATTGATATGCATCCATGAAAGAACACCAGCGATAGATAGCAGGTAACGAGTTCTTGAAAGAGGTTGTGTTCATGCCAATGAACCGGGCAATTCAAAAGACAAATGACAAAACATGTGCTAGAAAGGACACTAATTTAATACTTGATTTATTGCAATTAGAGAACATCAATCAAATTTGAATATCAAACAGAAATCATATTATAAAAGAAGTTAAAACCTG
>JAVJIF010013034.1:0-105997 GCA_038442645.1 Agave tequilana | reverse complement strand
CACATAAGAACAAACACTCACATGAATGACGTGATTTTGGATCCGAATCGCCGTTTGGTCTTTACAATACGAACCGGTACTGATGTATGGATCATCCCATGGATCGGTCTTCGAATCGCCAGTCTATCAGGTCCACAACGGGCAAAAGTCTGGACCTTCCGTAATGAGTTTGTATCTCACCAAACGAGTTTGTATCACTGTAGCACACAACCAAACATACATAATATACTAGTACATACACATACTCTTGTACACACCCAAGCATACATAATACTCATACTTATCATCATGCATACATTTAAAATACATACACACTCTTACATATACATATACGATAATACACTCATAATTATACATAAATATAAACACACGCGCGCGCACAAACCTACACACCAACACCTACTCCTTCACGCAACCACACTCACACATCCAACACACAGCATACGCACAAGTATAATGCATATACCAATAAAACACACTCATTCACTTGCATTCACACATGCACACAAGTTCACCCAACATAATAATAATTCACGCATGTAGTGTTAATCAGAGAAAGAGAAAAACAAATAGAGAAATAGAGGGAGAAGGAGGCTCACGACAAGGGGAAGAAGGAGGGCTCGGTCACGCCATGCGACAGCTTGACGGAGGCCACGACGGCTCCGACGGAGAGGGCAGACGATGACAGAGGCTCGCCGGATGTTCGTGGAGGAGATCAGGCTGCCGCCGAGGGAGGTCAGGCAGCCAAAGGAGGATCGCGGGGCTCGTCAGAGGGGATGAACAGAGGGGAAAGGTAGTCACGACAATGGTGAAGGAAGTGGCCATGCCATAGGGGTGTGGTTATTGCCGACTACAAGAGGAGGAGGGTAGAGGTGAAGGCTCGGCTAGGGCTGTGGGCACGCATAGGGAGATGGCATTGCTCATTGCGTGGAGGTGTACAGCTGCAGCCTGTGGGTGTGCAGGCTTGGGCAAGGCTGTCGGGTGCTCGTGCTCGAGTGGTGATGGCAGCAGGGCAAAGGAGGTTGGAGGCCTTGTGGGGAGTTTGTGCTCCGGGCTATGCACAAGAAGCTCGGTAAGGAGGAGATGTGGGTGTCCTTCGGCAAGATGGTTGGACTGCCGGCGGACTTCGGCGGAGGCGAGAGGCCGCGAGAGGGGCCTCGACCTAAAGGGAAGGGCGGCTTGGAGTATGGAGCTCAGCCTGGTTAGGATGTGGAGGAGAATGTGAGGATAGGATTTTGAATAAAATTAAGAGGACGAGATAATTAAGAAGGTTGGTTTAGTTAAGATTAGATATGATTAGATAGGATTTGGATTAGGTAGTTAAAATTAGGATTTGAATGGGTAACGGGCTAGTGGGCTATTGGTTTGGATCATGGGTTAAGGGATGAATGAGTTAAAAGATAACGGGTGGAGATGAAAATAAATTAAAGCAATAACTTTAATAATATTATTAATAACACTAATACGTAATAGTAAGATTAGCATTAACAACAACAACTAATGATAATAAATAATAACAACAATTTGAAATTGACAATAGTATTACTAATAATATTAATAATTATTTATAATAATAACAACCACAATAATAGTAACACTAATAATATTAGTAACAACAATAATCTTAATGAAATAATAATAGTAACAATTACTACTAATAATAACAATCAATAATAATAATCACGGTTGTAATAGAAATAACAATAATTAAAATGTTGATAGGAAGTAATGGAAAATAATATCTAAAACCAAATTAGCATTTACTATCTTAAAAAAATTGTATATTTAATAATAATAATAATAACTAAAAATTAAGTTAACAAATAAAAATATAACAGTAAAACAAAATAAATACTTAAAAAATAAAAATACAGTATTGCTAACTAGGAATATTACATTCGACCCACCTTACAAAAATTTTATCCCTGAAATTTCAATAAAGTAGCGAATAATAAAAGAAATCAAAATAAGAGAGAAGATAAATGAGCTTCCACGTCACTTCTCAGGGACACCATGATTTCGCTGCGCTACTCTGACTTCTGCTAGCAGCTTTAATATGGATTAACCAGTTCCAAGAGACAAAATTACAAAAAATGAATTCAAAATGAAGGATATAAATCAAGATTGAAATCCAAATTACTCTAAATTAAGAGATGAAATCAGGTATATAAACGAATCAAGAGATGGATACCAAAAGGGAGGGCGATCAATTCTGAATGGACTGAATATTAGAATATGGATAGTATATGTATATTATAATGTAACTATAGCTCATTTCAAGTTACCAGTATGAACTAAGTCTTCTTGCGAATATCAAAAGACAAAAAGTCATCATCGCAAGTCAAAAACCTAGACTCTAATACCAAAAAAATCTTGTCACCCGTTTCCTAAAATATGTTGGAGCTAAGATACAACCGAGTCGACGACGCATATACGCAAGGAAAATACTCTACGTATACACGATAAGTCATAAGTAACCCAAAACAAGCTATATGAATCTAATAAATTTTTTTACGATCATTGCAATACCACATATAGATGTCTAGACATGATAACACATGAAATAAGAAATAGAGTAGAAGCTAAGTTTGGTATACATGAATCAAGGAATAATCGCAAGAATAAAGGAAGGAATGAGAGATAAGAATGCCACTATCAGGTAGAGAGAAACTCCAGACTCCTCGCAAAGTGTACAAGCTCAATGAACACCTAAACAATATAAGAAAGCGTCCAATATCAGGACGTACAAATCCAGGATCGTCAGAAAGCGACCCAGTGAGTATGTGTAAAAGGAGAAGTGCTCGTACACATAAACAGTATTTACATATATCACAACATAATAAATTGTAAACAGAAGATAATTAAGTAACATGATAAACTATAAATAAAAGATATCAGAATAATCAACATCATGAATGCAACTATAGATAAAATGATGACTAATACAACTGTAAAATAAATAACTGATAACAAGGTGTGTAAACCTAGCATATGTCATTAGTCTGATTAGTTATTATTAACCTAACTAATGTAGTACTTAGTTGTGTTCGATACCACAGCCGTTTTCTCACATATCAAATAAGGTTATTATTGTTGCAATTGCCTGCGAATGTAGTGCATTTATTTTAGAAGGGTACCATGAATGCCCGATACCACGGTCTTGTTGACACTCTAAAAAAGATAAGATTCCTGACTGGCCTGAACAATGTCTAAACTTGTTGACATTTATAAAAGACAAGTGACAGACAAGTTGACGACCAGTTCTGTACCCATCTCTAAGGGATAAATCAGCAACTTGGACTCTACTGATCCAGTGAAGCAGACAGTGAGTCCAGATTGTCTTTGAAGAGATCTAAGCAGGTCTAAGATGCTAAGTTAGCTCAACACTTAGCATCATATGAGCCTAAGGGGATAACCTCGCCTGAGAGGCTAAGTTTCTCCAACTTCGCCTTGAAGCTGTTCAAAGCTCTATCGGAGAGCTAATTTACAGCTTCGCCTGAAGCGCTCAATTAACTCTGCAGAGAGTTAGCTTCGCCCAAAGCCACACGCAACCGCGCAGAAGGATGGTAGTTTCGCACAGATGTTTATCCAGCTCTGCTGAAGAGCTTTCTTCTAACTTCGTCAGATACTCCTTACAGCTTCGTTGCGAGCTCGACGCGGCAGCTCCGCTGCGGGTCTGTTATGGTCAATCTTTGACCAATTAAATCTCCAAATGAGATCAAATCTATTCAAGATCAAATCAAATCAAGATCAAATCTGAGATCAAATTTGGTAGTTGATTACCATAATCTCTTGACTCTCCTAAATCAAGTAAGAAGATCAAGGAAGATCATTCAATTATTTGAAAAGAATCAAAACGGATTAGGAGATCGAAGCTACCTGCTATTCCTTACTTCGCAGAAGCTGATTCTAGCCTCGCAGCAAGGCTAGTTTTCAGATTTAAACAGATTGACTCAATCTGTTTTTATATTTTCAAGGGACAATTATACCCCTGCTCTCCCTATAAATAGCCCACCAGAGGCATACGGAGAGACAGACACACGCACAGGAAAAGAGACGCACAGAGAGACGGTTAAACAGAGATCTATTCTCTTGCTTCTAAGAATTCACAGAACTAATTCTCTAATCAGGGTGCTGATACCCTAAGATCTTCCTCTCAAGGAATCTCCGGAATCAGGCGAGAAGGAATTCTCAAATGGAGGCAGTTTGAGAAGTAACAAGAGGGTTCTGCCATCCTTTTGTTCTCCGATTTCTCGAACCAGGCGAGAAGGGAATCCCATCGATCGCATCGTCAAAGGGACAAAGTGGTCGTACGCTGACCAGACTCCTATCGGCACACTTCTCCAGAATATCAGAGGAGATCTACTTTTATATTTTTAGAATACTTGTAATTTAGCTCCTCGACCCCTTTTGTAAGTTTTTCCCCTTTGCAAAATCAATGGAAAACAAGATGGCGACTCCGCTGGGGAACGAATTCTCCACTGTTGAGAATCAAGTATCACAATGCGATGAACAGATCTTCGAGTCTACTTATGAATTCAAGGAAGCCGGTGTGGCCAGGGTCCCTCTAGCTAAATCTTCGAAGCAAGTCTCTGTGGAGACAGATGAGGCTCTCTGCGAGCCTACCATGGTCTTTTGGCGCAACAAGGAAGCAGGCCCGCAATACAAGGGTCAGAATCTTCAGCCTGTCACCTTCGAAAACCTAGTCGTTCACTTCGACCAAGAAAAATTCAAAAAACTCCTCTCTGTGGGTGGTCTAATGCTCCATGAACGAAAGCATAGAAAGGTCTCGATGGACAAGGTTCGGAGCAGAAACTGAAAGCAGAATCCTTCCAATACCTCCCAGCCTCGCGTGTGGCTAGTCAGGTTCCCTGCGAACCTAAGTTCCTTTTTCAAAGCAGATGTGGAGGCCAAAGCAGAAGGCTCTGTATGAAGCCTCAAGTGTAGCTGCGCCACAAGTTCGTCTCTCCCGCGAAGATAAAGGCAAGATGCCTGCCTGTTTCGTCGAGACTGTCAGCCGTGAAGTTACGACAACGACCATGCCTTCGCCTAATTCAGGAGTAGTAACTCCTCGCGCCAGCCTCATTCTTATGAGCGAAGCTACTAATACAGTACCTCAGGGTACGCATAATGTTCGCACCTGTAAAGTTGGAACCAGAACACCATAGTGTGCTAAACTCGCTCTTTGCAGTGAAGCTAAAGGATTGTCCCTAAGTACTGATAGCGGTACTTATATAGCTTCAGCGCCCAAGGGCATTTCCAAAGCTTTTAGCTTCAAATTTAGAGCCAAAGCACTATCTAGGGCTAATCACCTTCGCAGCAACATAGCGGATAAAGCACCACAGCGTGCTTCGCTCCCCAATTCATCAAGCGCTAAGCTCGCCCTTCGCAGCAGAGCTAAGAGATCGTCCCTAAGTGTTGACACGGTGCTTATGCAGCTTCAGCACCCAAGGACATTCCCAAGGGCCTTAGCCACGAAGTTAGGGCTAAAGCACTATTTAGTGCTAATTACCTCCGCAGTGATAAAAAGAACAGGACGTCATCCTATGTGCAATCCAACAGAGCCTCTGCGCTGGATCGTTTAGGCCCAACTGGGTCTGACTTGGGGGAATTTTCGACAAGCAAAAGGAAGTTGGAATCCTTCTAAACTTCTCCCTTCTGTTGTCAACAAGTGTGATGTCAGTTGGTGACAGTCCACTCAGTCCATTGCCGGTTAGGACCAATTTCCGCTATTCCTCCAGACCGACGATCAATTTTCGATCGACTATCGGTACAAATTCTGATAAAACATTACAAAAGGGGCGTATCGTGAGATCTGCCCTCTGCATCCGTTAACATGATTGGAAGAGGATGAGAGCTGCGTAGGGGTAGACGAGCGTCCCATGACACTGCCTACAGTTCTCCAGATTCGGATTATAGCCCAGGCCTGGGCGAAGTCTTGGTACATGAAGAAGGTGTCTTCGGAATACCAGATCTAGGGTTGCAATACCCTACAGTTATGAACAGCCATCTTCCTCAACTGCAGTAATCTCACCAGAACTAATGAAAGGATTAGTCCAATGGTCTGATGAAGAGAACGGAGACAGTGGGTATGCCTCTTCGGCAACAGTCAGCTCGATACGAACGGATAGAGTATCAGTGAATATGGCTGATAACGGTAATGATGACCTTCGTCGACGGTTGGAAGCTCAGGAGCAAACTTTCAAAACCCAGCAAGAAGCTTTGGGCAACATTCAATAGATGCTCGCTCAACTCCTCAATAACCGGAATAACAATGATACCGAGAGTAACCATGATGAGGAAGAACATCTTAGCAATGATGGAGAGTATGAGACTTTCGTCCTCACCTTGATTAATGGGAGACAATCACTTAACTATAATAATGTGTCGGCTGCTCTTATAAATTATGATGTGAGAGAAAAGATTAGCAATCTTCTTTCAATAGTACATCAGCAGAGGTGTTAGAAGTAAGAGGCATGGGTTCCAATCGGAAAGGCAAAGGTAAGCGTAAGAGATTCAAGTCCAGACTAGGTTTTAGAGATTTTAAGAAGAACCAGTATGCCTTCTACAAAGAGATAGGGCACTAGAAACTTGATTGTCCAAGGATCAAGGATAAAAATAAAGGTAAGGAGTCGAAGACCGAGGCAAATCTCGTCTAGGTGATCAGTACACAAGCTGGTACTTCACAAACACATGGATCGAACTCAGACTCATCGGTATTTTCGTTCTCCGTTACTACTCTTACTATTGGTTACTCAGGTAATTCTGAGTGGGTATTAGATATAGGAGCTATCTATCATGTGTGTCTGAATAAGGATTGATTTTCTAGCTTTGAGAAGCTAGATGGATGTTTCGCTATCATGGCTGATGATCATTCATGTAAAGTGGAAGGGATAGGTATAGTTCGTATCAAGATGTTTGATGGGATGGTACGAAAATTGAAAAAAGTGAGATATGTACCTCAATTGAAAAAGAATCTTATCTCGGTTGGTACCTTGAAAGCATTGAGTCATGGGGTATCTGTTAGAGATGGTATTCTCAAGATAACTAAAGCCTCGATGGTGGTGTTGAAGGGCGTTCGACGCAATAACCTATACTTCTTGATGGGTAGTATGGTTACAAGTTGAGTGGCGACTTCTATTTCTTCAGGTGATGTTTGTACACAGGTTTGACATATGAGGCTCGATATACATGAGAAAAGTCTTTGCAAGCTCTAGCAAAGAAGGGATCATTGAAATGTGCATCTACCTGCAACATAAAATTAGGTGGACACGATATTCTGGACAAGATGAAAGTGAAACTCGGCACCTCCACTCGCCGCTCGGAAGGTCTTCTTGATTGTGTTCACGTAAGTATTTGGGGATCTACTAAGGCTACATCACTGGGAAGTCAGCAATACTTTGTCTCTTTTAATGATAATTTATCTAGGCTTTATTGGATATATCCGTGAGATAAAGATTTGAAGTCCTAGGTATGTTGGTGAAGTGGAAGGATATGATGAAGAAACAAACTGGTGAAAAATTAAGGAGCTCTAAATTGATAATGTTAAAAAATACAAAACCAATTCCTAAAATTTAGCCAGAACACTAGTATTAGTATTCACTTCACAAATAAAATACATGAGTTGGCTCAGCTAATTAACCGCTCGTTACTAAAGAAGGTTCGGTATTGTTGTCTAATGCACGATTAGACAAATCATTTTGGGCTGAGGCAATTGTATATGCTATCCATCTCATAAACGAATTGTCATCGACTATGATAGGAGGCAAAAACTCTGTTTATTTTGGTCAGGTGGAGCTGCTCAGAATTATGATTTGCTGCCGGTATTTGAAAGTCCGATCTACTTTAGTGCCAAAGATGATAAGATAAATCCGCGAGCAAAAAAGTTTGTATTTTTAGGTTTCACGGGGATATGAAAGCCTACAAGTTATGAGATCCCGAAAACAAGAAGATTGTGTTGAGTAAGCATGTCACGTTTAATGAGACTTCATAGTTGAAGTCTACCGGCTCTCAGTAGGTGGAGAGGATGATGACCAAGGATGTATCACAGCAGGTGGAGGTTGACGCTACTCCGTTACCTCCAGTTAGTTCAGATCAGTAAGGACTTCACTGAATATGACACATGGTGGAGATCATATAGCCAGTTTTGATGCTGAACATGTTGAAGACATTGATAAGAATATCGAATTATTTGCATCTATTGGAACTAAGATAAATCCACGAAAGTGGGTGAAAAAGCATAAATCTCAAGTTGGTGAGCATGACAAGCTCAAATTGAAAGCGGTTGTTCTACATGACAGTATATATAAGGAGGTTCATATGACTCAGTCAATTCGGTTCGCTGCTGAAGATTTAGACACAGTTGCTTGAGCTCAATGGAGCTCGTTTGGATGAATTATGTGTAACTTGATCCCGTTGGGCATGGGTATGTAGGCAACCACAATGGTGCAGCCAAATTAGAGTCAACATGGTGCTATGTTATGTTCGACTTAAATTTGAGAAAACTTCAATGAGGTGGAGAATTATGGAGAGAGAGGGTAAAATTTTATTGAAAGAGTTTTTTAAACTCTGTTGGAGGTTTGTCAAAGATCGATACAATGGTGTCGAATACGAGAGCGTGCCGGTCGTATCGAAGTTAAATTGCACAGGAGGAACCAAGACTAATCGAATAGGGCATGACCTGGTCGAATAATAATTGGATACAGAGAGTTGGCAAATCTATTTTACTACAGGCTAGTCAACTAATATAAATTATTAGTCGACTTATACTGCTGCGCGATCTGTTTTTAAATCTGATTCTGGATTCGTTTCTGATCCGAATTAGGTGTTTTTTATTTTTTTTCCTTCGTGATTTCTTTGGCTATATAAGGAGGGGTAGTGTCCTTAATATTTGTATCCTGAAACCTGTAACCTATAATTGTTTGAAACAATAAGAACTCTCTCCTCTTGCCCTGAGAACGTAGGCAAATCGCCGAAACTCGTTAAATCTTGTGTTCTCTCTTTCTTTTCTTTGTTTAATTGTTTGTATCATTGGTGGCTATTGTCTGGTGACCGTCTTCTCTGTTGCGTGATTCCCAACATCTGTAAGATTTGCCATTTATTGCCAACAAAAGGAAATTAGTAGAGGCCCATAAATCAATTGTAAAAGAGGACTTAGAGAGGACGATTCTCTTTCACCCTGTCTTCTCACCATTACCATTTATATGCATGGCCACCAAAGTTCTTTTTAAAATTGGTCGACAAGTGCTTGTTGTGAGAATGCACATAAATTTTTTGAGAAAGCACAATTTTGTTAGTTTGTATTATGTAGATGAGACCTTACTTTTTTCTCGGTGATAAACAATGTCTCACACGGGAGGTCAAATTGGCTCATCGTTTTTTCTCAAAAGAAAAAAGAAAAGAAAAAGGAAAATGTCTCATAAATTTGAAAAAATGTCTCATAATTTGAAAATGATCATTCTTTGCTTTAAAGCGTTTTCTAGCCTAAAATCAACTTCAAGATGTTGCACATCGTGCATCCTTTAGTCTAAATATCAAAGTAGCCCTTTTGCTCCTTCATTCCTCAGTTGTCGGATCAGTCCTTCACCATTAACTTACTTGGGTTTGCCCATCAACCGTCTCTTTGTCAACATTTCTAGATTAGCTTGATTTTAAAGTCAAGCATAAAGTTTCCATTCAAATGATACATGAAGAAATTTCAATTTAAGATTTAGTTTAATATTTTCTTCTTTACACACCAATCAATTATCAGAAAAGTAGGCAAGGAGATTGCAGACCCCGTTGCAATGTCAGGGAGCTGTAATCTTGTGTTGTGCGCAGGGGAACAACAACCACTCTTGAGGAATCCGCCCGCCTGGCGGAGATTGATGCAGCGGAGAAGCAACCAACACGACAGAATAACGAACAACAGAGAAAAGCAATCAACACAATATTTAATGAGGTTCGGCAACGTGCCTACGTCCTCGGGGCAAGGGAGAGAGAGATTTTATTGATTCAACAATCAATACAAACCAATACAAGAGGGAAACTTGAGGAGATTCTTCGGGACATAATACATGAGGGCTCTAACCCTATTTATAGCCAAAGAGTCCCTGGATTTAAGGAAACCCATATTGAATTCGATCCCATCCAGAAAAGGAATCCGAATCCCAAAAGGAAAGTCAAAACGCGTATGTCGGTTGACCGGCCAGTCGACCGACCCATGCCACGGTCGACCGCGCCGGTCGACCGGGCCCAACCGAGAGCAAAGGCTGTCAGTCGGTCGACCGGACGGGTCGACGACACTCTCTTCCACTGTCGACCGGGCGGTCGACCGGGATAACCCTGTGCACGTTCGTGCACGCCGGTCGACCGGGCGGCCGATCGACCTTCTCCACCGGTCGTCTGGGCGGTCAACCGAGAGCACAATCTGGCCTGCTTCAATGTGCCGTCTTACTCTGTCTTCCGATCTCTGTGCTAACTTCCTCTACTCCTCTATCTCCTCTCTCCCTACAATTTTCACCTTGGTGAAGATTTTTCAAATCTGAGCCGATCTCTAACGAACTCCAGTCTCTCACCTGGCGAATTCGACACACGATCTCGGCGAAATCGACACACGATCTCGGCTTGAGCGCTCCGGACGAAATCGACACACGATCTCGGCGAAACCGACACACGATCTCGGCTTGGAATTTGTAGCTCAGCTATCAACTGGGATGCACCATACATACCTTCCCTATACTTCACCTTAGGAAAACTGTTGGAACTTGCTTTTGATGATACATTTGTGAAGCAATTTCAATGGAGCTCTATCTCAAAGCCTATTCAAGAGTTCTACGTGATCAAGACTTCCCAAATAGAGTGTCTATGGATGTGTATTGTAATATTTAATAGTATGTTAAAAGCCTTGAAACATACACACACATCATAGCCCACTTAGTCAACTTATACCTTTTATTAGTCGACTTATACATAGTATAGTCAACTTGACACTCTCTATAGTCCACTAACAATTGTCCTGTAAAGATACCAACTCTCTGTTTTTGACCTATATACACAATTAGTCGACTTAACAGTCTTTATAGTCGATTAATAGATGACATAATCGACTAATACCTTCTTATGGTTGACTAGTTTCAGTTTCCAGAAACTTGTCCTCTGTTTCAATCTTGACCTAGTCAACTTGGTCCTTTTGTAGTCGACTAACCAGTGTAAATTGCCTATCTTAGTCGACTAACCCCATTCCTCAAGTCGACTAATGACAGTTTCTGACTGTTAGACAGTTTCTGTTTTTTGGTGTTTTATCCAACGTTTCTAATTTCAAAATTGACCTGATAACTACCCTAACTGACTATGGATTTCAGCTATAAATAGGGTTGCTGTCCTAGGCTAAAAACACTAATTCAAATCAATAGTTTTCAGCCTAAAAACTCTGCTAAAAATTCTGTTTTTCTGAAAACTTGTTTTTACTTTCTGTTTCTTCACCAATTCCTACTCTATTGTGAAGATTTCTGAAAGTCCACCTATAAGAACCTTGTCCACAATCACATACAGATTCAAGGCTTATAAGATCAATTGTAATCACTCAAAGAGGAGCATTGTACAAGAGCGTCTTCGGGTTGAAAGAGAGTTTGTACAAGGTGTTGTGGTCTTCTTGGTTGTAAGAAGAGTTGTACACATTGGCAAAGGGATTTGTCAAGTGGTGTGCAAGGTATTGATTTTGGGTGTACAAAGTCAAAACATAAAGAAAATCTCAAGCGGGTGGCTTGGGAACTGGATGTAGGTCACGAGGACCGAACCAGGATAAATCTCTTGTGTTTGCGTTTGCTTTACTTTCTGAGATTTAATTTTCTTATTGCAAGTACTTTATTTTTATAACGCTAATATCTTTATTTGAGTGTTGACGTAATATTTTAGATCCAACAATTGACATCTTCTCGGGACCAACAATTGGTATCAGAGCCCGGCCCGGCATACAAGCCCTGCATACCCAGTCAACAACATACAAGGATGGCAACAGAGTTTCCTTCATCACAATTCAAAGAAGGACATTCTACACAACGTCCACTACTATTCGATGGATCGAACTACAATTACTGGAAGTATAGAATGAAGATCTACTTGCAATCGATCAACTACGAACTATGGAACATAGTAGAAATAGCGTACACCAAACCGAGTACCAACTACACCGTTTGAAGTGACGATCAAAAGAAGAATGTGAACCTTGATGCCAAAGCGATGAATGCTTTATTTTGTGCCTTAACAAAGAAGAATTCAACCGTGTGTCAACAGCCACTTCTGCAAATCAAATATGGCACACTCTACAGGTAACACATGAAGGCACAAATAAGGTTAAGGAATCTAAAATTTCTATTCTTATCCACAGATTTGAACTTTTCAAAATGAAGGAGAATGAAACCATCTCAGAATCGTTGTTACAAGGTTCACCGATATAATAAATTCCTTAACATCTCTTGGAAAGGAATACACCCAAGTCGAAAAAGTTCATAAGATCCTTCGTGCACTCACACCAGATTGGGAGAAGAAGACAAACCGCAATAGAAGAAGCGAATGATCTCTTAACAATGTCATTAGAAAATTATTGGTAATCTAATGACATATGAAGTGCAACTCGAAGACAGAAAGAAGGATGAACAACAATCTCTCTCAAAGAAGAAAGAACTTGCTTTCCATGCATCCTCAGACACGGACAATTCAGATAACGATGAAGAGGAGATGGCAATGCTTTCAAGAAAGTCAGAAAGTTCTTGAAGTAAGGTATGTTTAAATATTTTAATTGTAATAAAATAGGTCATATGAAGAAGAATTGCCCATTACTCAAAAACAAAGGTAAATTCAAGAGAAAAATGTCAGAAAGAAAAAAGACTACCAAGCATTATGAGAAAATAGTGATTTCTCTTCCTCTGATGAAGAAGAAACCACTGAACATGCCAACATCTGTTACATGACTCTAGAAGAAGATGAGGTACATTTTCTGAACTTAGATGCATTTCAAGAATTATACAATAATCTTAAGAATGAAAAGATAAAGAATAAAGTTTTGACAAAGGAAAATGAAAAACTTTTCAAAGAAAATTCTTGTTATGCTTCTCAAATTTCTTCTATAAATTCTCAAAAAGATGATTTTGAAAAAGTGATATCATCATTAAAAAAAGATAATGAGAATTTATTACAAAATAATGTTTTATTGAAAAAAGAAATTATGTCTTTAAATGAAAAAATTTCTATTTAGATAAAGACATATCAATTTTCAAAATGAAGTATGAAGAGATTTTAAAATGTGATTAAATTTAATCAAGAAAAAGAAAAGTTGAATGATTTGTTATCATATCAGAAGATGTCACATAATCATTATGGTCTTAGATTTTTTGAAAAATCTACATATGTTTGTAATCCATATATCCTTTGTGAAAAGAAATACTGATATTATTTCAAAAAGAATTAAGAACAAGTTCATATAGATTCCTAAAAACATAAGCATTGTTGATAAAAATACTTATATTGCATCATGCATACATGATATATGTAATTCATGAAATTATGTGTATACTAACAGATGGAAACCAAATTCAAATTGAGTTTGCACTCCTAAAAGTTAATGCTTTGATCTTATAATGATTGGTACCATTCTAATATTTATCTTTCAGGTACCATATAAGAAGTTTGATAAGAAAAATATTTCAGAACATTTATCATATATATATATATATATATATATATATATATATTATATATATATATATATATATTATATTATATATATGTTATGATATATTTTTTGCAGGGGGAGAACACATGTTTTTTTTCTATATCTGTTATAACCTATTTTTTGAAGGGAGAACATATTCTCTGCAGGGGGAGTATTCGTGCACACAAAGTGTCATCATCAAAAAGGGGAGCCATTTCAATGGAGCTCTATCTCAAAGCTTATTCAAGAGTTCTACATGATCAAGACTTCCCAAAGAGAGTGTCTATGGATGTGTATTGTAATGTTTAATTGTATGTTAAAAGCCTTGAAACACAGACACACACATCATTGCCCTCTTAGTCGACTTATACCTTTATTAGTCTACTTATACATAATATAGTCGACTTGACAATCTCTATAGTCGACTAACAATTGTCCTGCAAAGATACCAACTCTCTGTTTTTGACCTATATACACTATTAGTCGACTTAACAGTCTTTATAGTCGACTAATAGATGACATAGTCGACTATACCTTCTTATGGTCGACTAGTTTCAGTTTCCAGAAACTTGTCCTGTGTTTCAATCTTGACCTAGTCGACTTGGTCCCTTCTGTAGTCGACTAACCCAGTGTAAATTGCCTAACTTAGTCGACTAACCCCATATCTCAAGTCGACTAATGGCAGTTTCTGACTGTTGGACAGTTTCTGTTTTCTGTGGTTTTATCCAACGTTTCTAATTTTAAAATTGACCTGATAACTACCCTAACTGACTATAGATTTTAGCTATAAATAGGTTGTTGTCCTAGGCTAAAAACACCAATTCAAATTAATAGTTTTCAGCCTAAAAAACTCTATTCAAAATTCTGTTTTTTCTTTAAAAACTTGTTTCCACTTTCTATTTCTTCACCAATTCCTACTCTATTGTGAAGATTTCTGAAAGTCCACCTATAAGAACCCTTGTCCACAATCACATACAGATTCAAAGCTTATAGGATCAATTGTAATCACTCAAAGAGGAGCATTGTACAAGAGCGTCTTCGGGTTGAAGAGAGTTTGTACAAGGTGTTGTGGTCTTCTTGGTTGTAAGAAGAGTTGTACACATTTGGCAAAGCGAATTTATCAAGTGGTGTGCAAGGTGTTGATTTTGGTGTACAAAGTCAATGGATAAAGGAAAAATCTCAAGCGGGTGACTTGGGGACTGGATGTAGGTCACGAGGACCGAACCAGGATAAATCTCTTGTGTTTGCGTTTACTTTACTTTCTGAGATTTAATTTCTTTTTATTGCAAGTACTTTACTTTTATAACGCTAATATCTTTGTTTGAGTGTTAACGTAATTTTTTAGATCCAACAATGGCTCATCTCGGGACGAACAAGAACTTTCATACATACCGATCACCGAATGTATCTCTCACTCAGTAACTTCATGACCTCACGAAGAACTCATCATGAGTCAATGCTGACTCTCTAATTGGCTGGCTCTATCCAGTCTACATGTCTTCAGCTGACTGTCCAACCAAGTCTGAGTAGAGCACACCGAACACCATCATCGGCTTCAACAAACTGGATGCACACCCCTCCTATGCAAGCTCAACCATCTTCTCACCAGAAGATCAACTGTTCATCGAGATCACAACACCTCACCTCTACGTGAAGTCTAACTCTTCACCTCTACGTGAAGTCCAATCAGCTTCTCGAGAATCCAAACAGCTTCATACGGGTTGCATCACCAAATTTGGCTGCGCCTTTACGGCTGCCTACATACCTTGCCCAAAGGATCAAGCCAACCGTAGTTCATTCAAATGAGCTTCATCAAGCTCAAGCACTTGTACCTGGATCTGTAGCAGCGAACCTATCTGGCTGAGTCATATGAACCTCCTCACGACTATCATGGAGAACAATGGCCTTCAACTTTAGCTTGTCGCAATCACAAGCTTGAGATTCATGCTTCTTTACCCACGAGTGTGGTTTTACCTTGGTTCCAATGGCTGCAAACAATTCGACATTCTCATCAATGTCTTCAACCTGTTTAGCATCAACCTGGCTACATGATCTTCACCCGGTGTCACATCCGGTGAAGTCTTCACTGATGCCGAACTAACTGGAGATGGTGGAGTAGCATCAACCTCCACCCGCTGCGATATTTCCTTGGTCTCCGTCCTCTCCACCTGCTGAGAGACGGTAGACTTCAACACTGAAGTCTCATCAAATGTGACATGCCTACTCAGCACGATCTTCTTGTTTTCGGGGTCCCACAACCTATAACCTTTCATGTTCCTTTTGACACCCAAAACACAAACCTCTTTGTTCGAGGATTCACCTTGCCATCCTTGGCACTGAAGTAGGTCGGACTTCCAAATTTTCGCAGCAAACCATGATCTTGAGCAGTTTTCTCAGATCAAATTTTCAATGGAGTTTTACCTTCTATCGTAGTCGATCCATTTATGAGATGGCTAGCATACACAATCGCCTCAGTCCAAAACGATTTGTCTAATCCTGCATTAGACAAAAACACCGAATCTTCTCTAGTAAGGAACGGTTTATTTTCTTAGCCAACCCATTTATACCTTCTGTGAAGTGAGTACCAATACTGGTGTTCTGGCTAAATCGTAGGAATTGGTTCATGTCTCTTTCCAACATTACCAATCTGTAGCTTCTTGATCTTCCTACCTATCTGCTTCTCCATTCTTCCTCTCCACTTCACTAACATATCTAGGGTTTCACACTTTTGTCTCAAGGGATATATCCAATAATGTCTAGATAAACTATCAATAAAAGAGACAAAGTACCTGTGACCTCCAAGCGATGCAGTCTTAGCAGGTCTCCAAACGCTTACGTGAACACAATCAAGAAGACCTTCTGAGCGGTGAGTACTGGTGCTGAATTTCACCTTTTCTTGTTCAGAACGCTGTGTTCACATTCTAAGTTGCAGGTAGCAGCACCTTCCAATGATCCCTTCTTTGCAGAAGCTCGCAAAGACTTTTCTCCTCCATGTCCGACCTTCATCTGCCAGACCTTCGTGCAATCATCATCTGAAAAATTAGAAGTCTCTACCGACCTGTAACCGTACTACCCTTCAAGTAGTAGAGATGATCCCGACGGATGCCCTTCATTACCACCATCGAGCCTTTGATCATCTTGAGAACACCATCTCGTACAGATATCACAAGACCCAATGCTTCCAAAGCGCCAACAGAGATAAGATTCCTTTTGAGTTGAGGTACATACCTCGCCTCTTTTAATTCTCGTACTATCCCATCATCCATCTTTATACGGACTGTACCCATCCCATCTATATTACACGGATGATCATCACCCATGACCGTGTAACATCCATCTAACTTCTTAAAACTAGAAAATCAGGCCTGTTCGGGCACACATGATAGGTGGTTCTGGTATCCAAGATCCACTCAGCATTATCTGAGTAATCAACTTGAAGGTTCACCTAGAGGGGGGGTGAATAGGTGATGGCTAATCTAATGGTTACTTAATGTCAAATGATGCAAATAATGCGGAAGCTAAAAGCAATTATGACCTAATAAAAACTATTACACTAAACACCACGTATAACCAAAGAGTGTTGCCGAATTTCCCGTGAAGGGCTCTAGACAAACTCCTCTAGATTCCCTTTGAATGGGTTGAGGTGCCGCGTTGGCTCTCTTGGTTAAATACAAGTGTTAGTCAACAAACCCAAGAAAGTATACAATATGAGCACAATGAATATATCAAGCATATAAAGATAGACAATAAAGAATGCAAGATATAAAAGAGACAAAGAGAGAGAGTGAGCAATCGCAAACACAAGGGTATGTTTCGAGGTTCGAGCACACTTGCTCAACATCCCCGCCTTCGACACACGAAGGATTTCCACTATGCAAGATCCCAATGGATCTCTCCTTGGTGCCGCAACACCTACAAGCCCTCGGACTCCCTAGTCCCGTACACACGCAAGCCCCACAGCTTGCCGAGGCCGCACCTCAAACACGGAGTTCGCACCCGAACTCGAAACAACGCGGACACACACGTCCGCCTCCTCAAAGGAACAAAGTAGAACTTTGGTGATCACAACTCTTGATCACCTAAAAATCCTCTCACAATAACACTCCCTATAGGGTAGATATAGCAATGGATAGCTCAAGTGTTGTGTAAGAAAACAAGGAAAGAATCTTTGGTGAAAACTCAAGAAATCTCTTTTACACTCTTGATAAACTCTCCTTTTAATTGGAAGTATTGGCTCTAATTTTGTGGAGAAAAACCTCTGGAATGAATGGGAAAAACTGGATCTAAGAGTCTCCAAAATCTTAGCTCAAAACAATGACCAAACCCCCAAATTTATAAGCTGCCAGAAACTAGCCGTTGGGGTCTGTCAGGCCTGCCAGTCGACCAGGTCGGTCGACCGCCAACGGTCAGAAATCCGACCGTTGGAGCCACGGTCGACCGCCCGGGTCGACCGAGCCACTGGAGTAGAGAGTCGAACTCTCTGTCGGTCGACCCATACGGTCGGCCGAACTTTCCAGAGAGCAGAGCTCTCTGGAGCGGTCGACCCGTACGGTCGGCCGTCCTCCAGTACACAAAGGCGTGCACGTCGGTCGACAGGTCCGGTCGGCCGACTCCAGGATTAGTCGACTATAAAGGTAGTAAGTCGACTTATCCGAAGCCTGAAACAGTTTTTGGGATTAAAAAGTTAGTCTTCTTGGCTCAAATAAAATCCCATAAAATACTTAAAAATCTACAAAAATAGTTTAACCAATATACTTTGATATACAAACATGCTTGCACAAAATCAAGGCATGTCATAAAAGATTGGACTATTTTTGTAACTTGGAAATATTTGGCTCATGATAAAAACTGTATTTTCTAAAACAATATTTTTTCAAAACATGTTTTTCCAAATCTTCATCAAATACAAAACAAGATATACTTTTAGGCATAGTGTGTATGGATATGATCCACTACACAATCATAATGAAATATCTATGTTTTTGTCATAAAGCTCTAAACTTGATTTTGTTAAAAGATAAGTATATGAGAAACACCAAAAACCAAAATAGTATTTTTTCAAAATGAAAAATCTTTTCTAAACTAAAAAATCTTTTATGAAAATAATTCTATCAAGAGTGTGTGTGCATGGTATACTTGAGCAATCCACCAACTACTCTATCCTTTACATTTTACTCTAAAACAAAAACAAAATCTTATACCTAGACACAAGTCTTCATCTTCTTGAAGTCCTCACTTGAAGGTTTCTCATCTTCTTGACTTGGTCCAAGCTTGATCCAAAAGCTCCTTGGATCACACCGTGCTAGCTCCAAATCTTGACATTTTATCCTTTGTTGAGCTATGCACCTACTAAGATCTTGATAATGAATCTGTCACTAATTAAACACAAGATCATTAGTAAACATAACTTCATGAGTTGATCATCATCAAAACTAGGGTGATAGGCCTTTGGGCCAACAATCTCTCCCTTTTTGATGATGACAAAACTCATGAAGTTATATATGCATGGATTAAAGTAAAGCTTCAAGGAAGCTCCCCCTTAACTCATGCATAGACATAAATAATAAATATATGACAATGAAGCTCATAAATATGTATGCAAATGTATGGAGATAAAACATATCAAATTCTTTTCTCCTATTTGCAAAACAAACATATATGCATAAACATAAAATCTTATTATGTATATCTATTGTTTATTTGGTATACATGAGAAAACTAAACACAAGTATGCATAAAACTCAAAATCTTTCTCCCCCTTTTTGTCAATCATCAACAAAGGGGTAAAAACACAATCAACAAATTTTTCTCCCCCTTTTTGTTAAAAACAAAAAGATCAAGAAGGGGTTAAACAAATCAATCAATAAAGATTTATATGTGATATACATTCATGAAGAGGAAGACGCTAAATTAGCTTCCCTACACATATGCATTACATGAAGAAGGGATGACAAGCCCCAATTCACATAACACATATTATGTAATGCATAGAGAGAGATGTGAAGCTCCCCTACACACGTATATCATATAAAGAAAAGTTGTCAAGCTCCTCAATTTATAAATAACTCAACATGAATCTATATGTAGAAGAGATGTTAAGCTCCTTGCATATAGGAAATACATATCAAAACATTTTTAATTTTTCCTTAAAAAATTTTTTAAAGGTATCAGAGCTCTTGTAAAGCAAACAAATTTTTAAAATACCAAATTGAAAATAGTCATTTTTCTAAAACATATTGATACCAATTGAAACGATTCAATGATACCAATTGACTTAACAATAGGATCAAGTGTATAACTCATATTATCTACCACCCTTCATATGCTCAAGATAAAAGATTTTCAATGAAGCATACAAGGCATAATCGCCCATCCATCCTCCCATTAATGGTAGGGGTTTTCAAAATAGATTTGAAAAATAAGCTTTGTTTGAAAAACTCTACCAAATGAAGAACAATTAACTAGTTAAAATAATTTTTAAAAAACTAGTTAAAGATCCTTCAAAAATATGAAATCAAAGCATATGTATTTCATGAATCATATAAATACATCAAAGTTTAATCACTCATAGTCTAAAGCTCAAAATTATCTTGAAAAGCAAAAGATGAGTGTTCAAAGGTTATGTAAATAGCATTTTCATGAAAATAGACATTGAAGCTCAATCAAACATGAATCTCATTTTTAGACAAGACATAAAATTTTTTTATTAAAAATAAATCATGAATTTTTTTTTTATTTTCATCTTAAGATAAACTTCAAGGTATATGTATGATTTATCCAATCCTAACAATACACATACATATCCCAAATATAAAAGAGTCTATTAAATGTATTTGCATGAAAGCAAGAGACTCACGGGTATACATGTATATTTATTAGATTTGAATTAAAAATACATATACATGAAGTAAAGCATAAAATAGGCAAAACATGTATAAAAGAGAATCATCAAAACTAGTCTATACATATGCATATAGTGGATACAAATGAGCATGAAGTTCAAATATATATGAGTCAATTGTAATTCACTATTCATATATGTATAAATGCAAGTTTGACACATTCTACATCTAAGCATGTAAATACCACATGAAGCACACAAATCATAAAACATGAACATACTATGAATATTATAAATGAACAAGCATGAACATAAAAGTAGGAGTTTAGAGATTGATACCAACTCCAAAGCTCCAAAAATGGTGGTCTTTCCACCAAAGCTCCTTGATAGTGATGCATCTCAAAAGTATGTCCATCATGTCCAAGTGCATCCACTACCAAGGCACCGATCCTCTCATGTTTTGTGAGAGCCCTCACCTATATCAAAAGCAAATGGTGGGGGTTTTGGTACTCATATTTTCTTGGGTCCTTGGGGGTAGTTTTGTAAGGAACCCAAAATCTTTTATTAGCAAAATTAAAATGATCTAACCTATCATAACAAAATTTTGCTAAATGGCCTTTGCGGCCACAATGTGTACATACGTACACCTTAGTATGCTTATGTGTAGGAGTGTGATCATGTTGTGCAACATAAGCAAATGCGTGATTATGATGTGCATGAATGTGTGGAGTTTGTTTCTTTGAAACATTGACTCCAACCTAGAATGATTAAAAGCACAAGAGTTCAAAGATGAACTCAAACCATCCATTTTATTTTTCAAATCTTTAATCACATTAGTGGTGGCATGAAAAGCATGATGAGATAAAGAAACATTTTTCTTTTTCTTTTGTGAAACAAAATCCTTTTCTTTTTCACAAATTTTTCTTTTCAAAGACTTGTTTTCTTGAAAAACAACTTCTTTTTGTTTTTCCACCAAATCAACTTTATTTTTAAAATAGTGTTTCCTTCACATAAATCATTCAATTTTGCAAGTAAGGAAACATTCTCATTTTTCAAATCTTTATTTTCTTTTTCTAAGCATGCCATTTTATTTTCTAATGAATCTTTTTCATTAAGCATGGCATCAAAATTCTTTTTCAAATTTTTGTAATCTTTTTCTAAACATGCAATGTTAGATTTAAATGAATCTTGTTCTATATGCATACAAGCAATGTTCTTTTTCAAATTTTTATTTTTCTTTTTAAGCATGTCATATTTTTCAAGCACAAGTTGAAAAAGGTAGTAAGCTCATCATATGACATATCTTCATCATCGGATTCGGAGTTTACCTCAAGGGGGTTATCCCCTTGGACCATATAGCACACGTTGGAGGTGTCGCTTCCAACGTCCGAATCACTCCCGGCATAATATAGATCCTTTTCGCCAAGGGAGGTGATGATGTTCCAAGCTACAAAAGCCGATTCAACATTAGAAACCCTAGAAAGATATTCATCATTTAGGGTACATTTAAGAGCATGAAGGGCTTTTGCATTAGCCTCAAAGTACTTGCTATTATTAACATATGAATCATTAGTGGTAGCAAGATATACATGAATGCCTAAGGCCTTGAGGTACAAAGTCATCTTAACCTTCCAAATTTGGATGTTAAGAATGTCAAAGGTGGGTGGTGACAAGAACTCCATAGGTGTGTGTACAAATCTTGTGATTAGCCTAAAATGGAGGATCTTTAACTCTAGGTTGTTAGACTCAAATCAGAGTACCAAGCTCTGATACCAATTGAAGGTTCACCTAGAGGGGGGGTGAATAGGTGATGGCTAATCTAATGGTCACTTAATGCCAAATGATGCAAATAATGCGGAAGCTAAAAGCAATTATGACCTAATAAAAACTATTACACTAAACACCACGTATAACCAAAGAGTGTTGCCGAATTCCCCGTGAAGGGCTCTGGACAAACTCCTCTAGATTCTCCTTGAATGGGTTGAGGTGCCGCGTTGGCTCTCTTGATTAAATACAAGTGTTAGTCAACAAACCCAAGCAAGTATACAATATGAGCACAATGAATATATCAAGCATATAAAGATAGACAATAAAAGAATGCAAGATATAAAAGAGACAAAGAGAGAGAGAGTGAGCAATCGCAAACACAAGGGTATGTTTCGAGGTTCGAGCACACTTGCTCTACATCCCCGCCTTCGACACACGAAGGATTTCCACTATGCAAGATCCCAATGGATCTCTCCTCGGTGCCGCAACACCTACAAGCCCTCGGACTCCCTAGTCCCGTACACACGCAAGCCCCACAAGCTTGCCGAGGCCGCACCTCAAACACGGAGTTTGCACCCGAACTCGAAACAACGCGGACACACACGTCCGCCTCCTCAAAGGAACAAAGTAGAACTTTGGTGATCACAACTCTTGATCCCTAAAAACCTCTCACAATAACACTCCCTATAGGGTAGATATAGCAATGGATAGTTCAAGTGTTGTGTGAGAAAACAAGGAAAGAATCTTTGGTGAAAACTCAAGAAAATCTCTTTTACACTCTTGATAAACTCTCCTTTTAATTGGAAGTATTGGCTCTAATTTTGTGGAGAAAAACCTCTGGAATGAATGAAAAAAACTGGCTCTAAGAGTCTCCAAAATCTTAGCTCAAAACAATGACCAAACCCCAAATTTACAGGCTGCCAGAAACTAGCCGTTGGGGTCTGTCAGGCCTGCCGGTCGACCGGGTCGGTTGACCGCCAACGGTCAGAAATCCGACCGTTGGAGCCACGGTCGACCGCTCGGGTCGACCGAGCCACTGGAGTAGAGAGTCGAACTCTCTGTCGGTCGACCGTACGGTTGGCCGTCCTCCAGTGCACAAAGGCGTGCACATCTGTGCACGTCGGTCGACCGGTCCGGTCGGCTGACTCCAGGATTAGTCGACTATAAAGGTAGTAAGTCTACTTATCCGAAGCCTGAAACAGTTTTTTGGGATAAAAAGTTAGTCTTCTTGGCTTAAATAAAATCCCATAAAATACTTAAAAATCTACAAAAATAGTTTAACCAATATACTTTGATATACAAAATATGCTTGCACAAAATCAAGGCATGTCATAAAAGATTGGACTATTTTGTAACTTGGAAATATTTGGCTCATGATAAAAACTGTATTTTCCAAAACAGTATTTTTCCAAAACATGTTTTTCCAAATCTTCATCAAATACAAAAACAAGATATACTTTTAATGCATAGTGTGTATGGATATGATCCACTACACAATCATAATGAAATATCTATGTTTTTATCATAAAGCTCTAAACTTGGTTTTGGTTAAAAGATAAGTATATGAGAAACACCAAAAACAAAAATAGTATTTTTCCAAAATGAAAAATCTTTTCTAAACTAAAAAATCTTTTATGAAAACAATTCTATCAAGAGTGTGTGTGCATGGTATACTTGAGCAATCCACCAACTACTCTATCCTTTACATTTTACTCTAAAACAAAAATAAAATCTTATACCTAGACACAAGTCTTCATCTTCTTGAAGTCCTCACTTGAAGGCTTCTCATCTCTTGACTTGGTCCAAGCTTGATCCAAAAGCTCCTTGGATCACACCGTGCTAGCTCCAAATCTTGACATTTTATCCTTTGTTGAGCTATGCACCTACTAAGATCTTGATAATGAATCTGTCACTGATTAAACACAAGATCATTAGTAAACATAACTTCATGAGTGATCATCATCAAAACTAGGGTGATAGGCCTTTGGGCCAACACAACTGTAGGATTAGTAACAAAGAGAATACCGATGAGTCTTCATCCGATCCATCCGCCTGTGCGAGATTCGCCTTGGTGTTTGACTCCATCTTCTTACCTTTGGCCTTCGGGCAGTCAACTTTTCAGTGTCCTAGTTCCTTGCACAAGGCGCACTAATTCCTCGTCAGATCTCTGAAGCCTGATCTGGACTTCGATCTTCCCTGATCATCTCTTTCCTTCCTATTAGAACTTCTGCCTCTTACCTCCAATGTCTCTGTTGTTGTGCTTCCGAAGAAGACACTCTATCCTGTCTCCTTACTTCATAACTAATAAGAGCAGCAGACACCTCACTGTAGTTAAGGGATTTCCTTCCATTGAGCAATGTAAGAGTAAAGGTCTCATACTCTTCCTTAGGAAGAGAGTTCAAAAGAATTACCGCCTTATCCTCTTCACTGGTCTCCACATCCACATTAACTAGATCTGTAAGAAGCTTCATGTAACGATTCAAGTGTTCATTGACGGAGCATCCTCTTTGCATCTGAAAACCATAAAGCTTATTCTTTAACTGCAGTCAAGATTCTATGCTTTTCGTCAGATACTTCTTTTCCAGAATCTCCCACAGCTGCCTCGCAGATGTCTCATGCAACACATGATACTTGATGTCTTGTGTCAAATAAGACCTGATCAACCCACACGCCGAACGGTTCATCTTGTCCTAATCTTCTTCCGTCGTTGATGCGCGCTTCTTCTCCAAATGTAGAGTGTCTTCGAGGTTTGATGCCGTCAGCACATCCATAACCTCACACCTACACATACCAAAGCTGTTCGTGTCGTTATACTTCACCACATCAATCCTTGGATGTGGATTCATGGATCTCACCGATGTACTTTCTTCAGCCATCTTCTCAACTGATTCCTCAAAGCAATGCGAAAACAAACGGGTTAGATAAAACAAACTAGATAAAGACAGGATCTTTACCTCCACGCGAAACCCTCGAGAGAGTTTTGAAACTATCTACTCCTTCAAATTGATTCCTCGAGCAATCTACACGTTGTTTGAGATCGACACACGATCCCACAAACAGTCCCAACGTTGCTCTGAGATCGACACACAATCTCCGCCAAATAGCAACTGATGCCCTTGAATCAACAGATGATCCCACGCCGAACCTGGGATGCTACTATACCAATTGTTGTGCGTAGGGGAACAACAACCACTCTTGAGGAATCCGCCCGCCTGGCGAAGACTTGATGCAGCCGGAAAAGCAACCAACACGACAGAATAACGAACAATAGAGAAAAACAATCAACACAATATTTAACGAGGTTCGGCAACGTGCCTACGTCCTCGGGGCAAGGGAGAGAGAGATTTTATTGATTCAACAATCATACAACCAATACAAGAAGAAAACTTGAGGAGATTCTTGGGGATACAATACATGAGGGCTCTAGCCCCTATTTATAGCCACAGAGTCCCTGGATTTAAGGAAACCCAGATTGAATTCGATCCCATCCAAAAAATGAATCCGAATCCCAAAAGGAAAGTCAAAACGCGTTTGTCTCGACCGGCCGGTCGACCGCGCCGGTCGACCGGGCCCAACCAAGAGCAAAGGCCTGTCAGTCGGTCGACTGGGCCGGTCGACCGCTCTCTTCCACGGTCGACCGGAATAACCCTGTGCACGTTCGTGTACGCCAGTCGACCGGGCGGCCGACCGACCTTCTCCACCGGTCGACCGGGAGCACAATCTAACCTGCTTCAATGTGTCGTCTTGCTCCTTTGTCTTCCGATCTCTGTGCTAACTTCCTCTACTCCTCTATCTCCTCTCTCCCTATATCTTGAAGCTTGCGCCCAAAAGACTGAAGCTCTCAAAGAAGAAGAAGAGTCTTCCATTCGAACGATAACCTTTGCTCTCTTCTCTGTATTATCTAGAAGCCATCCACAACGACTCGTCTGATTCCGACTTGGCTGTCCTCCAAGAGCTCGGCGCTGGCCCGACGGGGATAACTTGAGCTTCCCTTTTACTTCTCTTTTGTAATGGCCTACGAGCCTTCTACTAGCCCCAAAAAAGGTGAAAACTACTTCATTGCAGATAGTAGGAATCAACTCTAACCAAGCAAAAAAACTGAGATCGATCGTATATCATCAACAAGGTTGGACTCAACCGGACTGACTAAATTTCCTATGGTTGTGTCACATGTTTACAAATCCCTAAATTACCATTAATAAACTCCCACAAACTCATTACTAATCTTCCATGAGCCATAGTTGAATCCATAGCATCAAGAGAGCAAGAAACATGCAAACACTTTCCCAAGACAAGAAAACTAAAGTCAAGGATTCCTCTTTTGTCTGCAGCACAAAGTACAAACCCTCAGAGCCGAACTGCATTCTCAAGAACTGAAAGCTGACCTAGGTATAAACCAACAAAGCAACAGTCAACACAATCTAAACCATCATCAACTGCTTAAACAATCAGATAAGCATGATTAATGAGCCTAAATCCAAGATTGAGAGAGAGTGTGGACCAGTGTAAAAGCAAATATGTGAATGGGAATGTTAATAAAGACCAAGATTAGCCAGCCTTTGTCTTGTCCTCTTGAAATACAAATTTGTTTGGGGGTCAAACGATTCCGTACCCAAAGTTTGAAAATTTCTTGTAGAATTGAAAATTATGGAAAACGCCAAAGTGGTGGAATTGACTTTGCTTTAACTATCATAATGATCTTTTTCAAACATTTATGATATTTATGACACATTATATTTCCCACCTACGAGTCTAAACACGTTTGAACATAAATAGCAATGTAGATGTTAAAAGAAAGAGTTTGAAGGCGTTGTTTTGATGCAACTGGTATTTCAAATAAGTTCAATTATACTACTAACAACTCTAGTTGCACCAGTTAAATTTTCTACTGGCTGATTTATTAGAGTTACAAGTGGATTATAAATTTTCTTCAATCTTTTACTTTGAAGTTTTCATGGCAACTGATTAGCACGAAGATTTGTGACATGTGATTTGCGCCAGATGATATATTTTGACCGCAATCGCTAAATAGTTTTTCTTCAGAGAACCTTTGAATTTATTTGTGATGGGGCTTTTTGTGTCTATTTTTGCAATGGTAATAAACAAACACTTCAACAACTGACCCCTTTCGTAATTACAAATGGAAAAAGTGATCATGGACAAAATGATATTTTTACCATTTGTGTAACAATGTACAAGCTCTTCTTTTGATCAAATGTGTTGTTGGTTGTCACTAGGTGATAAAAAGGAGGTGGTGCCCCAATTGAAGCAAGAGATCTCTCTAAACAAACCACCCCCCCCCCCCCCCCACCCCACCCCACCCCACACAACACCCACCCACCCACCCAAAAAAAAAAAAAAAAAAAACCCCCATTGTCCCATTGCCCTTAACCTATGAGGATAAGGGCATTGCCCTTAACCTATGAGGATAAGGGCAATGGTCTTTGAAGAGGCCTCACACCCACACCCACCTACACCCCTTCTTTTCTTCAAAGAAAGTGAAGGGGGGCACCCCTCTCCAAAGTTAAACAAAAATAACAAGAGAGAGTGGTGTTTTGTTGTGATGGGTATGCTTGGATGCTTGTGAGGATAAGGAATAAGGACCCCGACATTATTCCCCTTCCTCGCACATCAAGACAAAACTCCCCGAACTTACTTTCATGATACAAACAAATCGGTGGGATTTTTGCATCTATGCCCCTCAACATGCATCTTTTTCAAATAGATAGGCTTCTACGGGTTTTCCTATTTGCGTGCTTTGTCTTTACAACCTTAGAAATTGCAACTCACACCCTTAGCAAGACAGGCTAATAATTTCATTGTAAATGGCTATTGGACAAAAACCCTCAAGAATTTTCTCGCTTTCAATGATGTTTTCATCTCACGCAATTATCGTATTGCATACAACAATAAAATCTTTATCCTAGAATTTTGAGGTCAACTACATGAATCATTTTTTTTCCTTTCAGTTCTTTTATCATTGCTTCATCAACTATGATTCTATCATAATTAACCAAAACTTGTAATTCTATCATACAATTCTGAATCGGGGCAAATATTTTTCTCCATTGCATATGCTCTAAACTTCTCAATTAATTCGCTCTCATTTAACTCTAAATTAATAAAACACCTCTAACCTTTTTAATGAAATAATACTCATTTCTTACTTAAACTCTAGTGATTGTTCCTTCACTAACCATTTATCACATTAACACGTTGACTTATAATGCAATCACTTGAGTTCACGGTACACGAAGCTTGAATAGTAATTCATAGATATACTCCTTGTGATCTATTTGTGCGGCAGAAAGACTATTTCTTTCTCTGTATGTGGTTGTGCAAATTATCAACTTAAAATGCAAATCCATATTTGTCAGGGCTGTGCGCGCATAGAAACCGGGCGGAGAATTAACAAAATGACTGAATGAAAGAAGTAAAAAAGTGAGAGAGAGATGAGTATGAGATGAGAACAGCAAGCAGGTAGCTAGCAGAGGATGTGGGCCTTCTTGTCATAAGTTCCATATTCGTCTGCTGCGCTAACAAACAGACAGCGAATCGATGCAGACAAAAACGCTTCGCTTTTGTCGCCTAATGCACCCAAAACCCCCACGTCTCCTCTGCTCTCTCTCTCTCTCTCTCTCTCTATCTGTGGGCAACACAGAGAGAAAGCAGCAGATCTTTCACGCAGAGAGAGACGGTTGCTTGCTAGTTTTTCCCACTTCAGGTGAGTTCTCTTTGGATTTGTAGTTTAGTTTGGTCACTGCCCCATCTGGCTAGCTGCTTCTCTCTCTTTCTTTTCATAGTGAAACTCACCATCACTCTGCCCTACTTTCTTGATAGCTTCCTAAGACTCTTCCTTATTGGATACTGCTGCTACTTTATCTCCTCTCTCTCTCTCTCTACACAAATTTCACTTCCAATTGATGTCGGCCCATCTCAGATTTTTCCAAATTTCTTGAGTTCTCACCTTCAAACTCTTCATCTGGCGTTATAAACGCTGCTCGCAAAAATGGTGCAAGACGAGGGCTCGTCTTCCGTCACCTCGTCCCCGCTCCAGTGCTTCTCTCTCATGTCCCTCTCGCAGACGGGGTTGGGCTCCCCTACGCCCCGTGGCTCCGCGAGCTCAAGTCCGACGAGCGCGGCCTCTACCTCATCCACCTCCTGCTAAATTGCGCCAACCACGTCGCCGCCGGCAGCCTCGACCACGCCAACGCCTGCCTCGACCACATCTCCCTCCTCGCCTCCCCCGACGGCGACACCGTGCAGCGGATGGCCTCCTACTTCACGGAGGCCCTGGCCCGCCGCATCCTCCGCGCCTGGCCGGGCCTCTACCGGGCCCTCACCTCCACGGCCCGAGTCCCCCAGCCCGCCGCCGAGGCGGCCCAGGCCCGCCGCCACTTCCTTGACCTCTGCCCCTTCCTCCGCCTCGCCTTCCTCGTCTCCAACCAGGCCGTCATCGAGGCCATGGACGGGAGAAGATGGTCCACATCATCGATCTCAACGCCACCGACCCGGCCCAGTGGGTCGCCCTCCTCCAGGCCCTCAGCGCTCGGCCGGAGGGCCCACCGCACGTACGAATCACCGGCGTCAACGAGCACAAGGAGTTCCTCAACCACATGGCCGCCGTCTTGTCCGAAGAGGCCGAGAAGCTCGACATACCCTTCCAGTTCAATCTGGTCGTCTCTCGATTGGACACCCTCGACATTGAATCTCTCCGCGTGAAGACCGGCGAGGCGCTGGCCATCAGCTCTGTCCTGCAGCTGCATTCTCTCCTCGCTTGTGAAGATGAGAGGAAGCTTCCGGCAACGCCCACCGCAGGCGTAAACTCGAGCATGGCTCAGCTTCAGAGAATGGTTCACATGGGGCAAGGGACATTGGGGGAGCTACTGGAGAAAGACCACATCAATGCCTACATTCCTAGCGCTGACACCGCTTCTTCTCCTCCCCCGTTCGCATTGGCGCCGTGTGCGAGGATGGAGAGCTTCCTGGCTGCTCTGTGGGGGCTATCGCCGAAAATCATGGTGGTCACGGAGCAAGAATCGAACCACAACGGGGGGGCGATGAACGAGAGGTTCACGGAGGCGTTGAACTTCTACGCCGCGCTGTTTGATTGCCTGGAGTCGACGGTTGCGAGGCAGTCGGTGGAGAGGGTGAGGGTGGAGAAGACGCTGTTCGGAGAGGAGATCAATAACATCATCGCGTGCGAGGGGATGGAGAGGAGAGAGAGGCACGAGAAGCTGGAGAGGTGGCTGCAGAGGCTGGACGTTGCCGGGTTCGCGAGGGTGCCGTTGAGCTACTACGGCCTGCTGCAGGCGCGGAGAATGCTGCAGGGGTTCGGATGCGAGGCCTATAAAGTGAAGGAGGAGAACGGGTGTTTCTTGATTTGCTGGCAGGATCGCCCGCTCTTCTCTGTGTCTGCTTGGAGACGCAGGAGGTATGATTGATTGATTGATTGATTGTGGGTTTATGCGTTCTGTTCTCTCTTCTTTTTTTCCAGTTCTCATGAACAATTTGGGTTGATACTTCTTTTTATTTTCTTTTTTTCTTTCTTTTCATGTGTAAAGTTTTTGTTCACTTTGAATTGCACAATATTTTTGAAAAGAAGCGCGAGTGAACAAGAAGATGATGAAGAAGATAAGATGTATTGGTTGTGCTCATCGACATCTGCATTGCTTGTTCAATCGATCAGCTGTCACAAAAATGCAAGTTATACTACAAATCTTTGTTATTGTGCAAGCACAATGAAATTAATCTTCTTGCAAGAGAGTGAGACTCTGAAAATGAAAGGAAAAAAATTGCTCTAATTTGTTGTTCCTCTTGTTGTTTTTGTGTGTCATCAGGCTTGTGTTCTCTTGATTTTGAGCAACATATGAAGCTAACAATATTTTCCTGTCTGTCTGTAGCCTGTGAGAGCTGTTTGTATTGCATCTGTGTGATCTGTTCTCTTGTTGGTTTGGTCCTAGGTTTACACACTTGTGTCCAAAGCTGGAACTGCCGCATCTTTATTCCTTGTTGGTATCATCTGGGTTCAAGGATGCTGAGGGCTTGGAGCCCAAATGATAGAATACAAACATGTTGCAGATATAAAATTGTTTAATACTACAGTCTATGATTTTGGAAGCCCTTTGATAGGATCATAAGATCACTTTCAGGCTTTTGTGTGAATGAGCAGATATTGCTTGATGAGAACTAGGAGAAGCTCATTGTCTCATATGGTACAGTTTGAAAGCACAAGGAGGGAGAAAGCTCATTGCCATAGTTTGTTGATGTGCACAAAGGGATGTATCCTATTTGGTTCTTCAAGAGATGTGGCCTACGTAATATATTGATACCAAATTTCAAAGTTTTATCTTATTTTTCCCACAATTTCCCTTTCTAGTTAGATGAAATATGAGTAGACGTTGTTGTAGAAAAGGGGAAAAAAAAACTATTTTGCGCTTGCACTTATCCATCATAATGTCAAATTAGAAAAAATTAATTGTTCTTGTGTTACAGACTTACAGTGAGTCTCTACTTGATAGAAAGAAGTGCTTTCTTATTAGAAAAGAAAAATTTAGGAATAATTATACAGACTTACAGTGAGTCTCTACTTGATAGAAAGAAGTGCTTTCTTATTAGAAAAGAAATTTTAGGAATAATTATAATCATCTTTTTCTTTCATCTATGAAAATGTTAATCATTTTGTATTTTCTGCTGAATTTCTAAACCTAATAAGAACCTGAAATTAAAAGCCTAAGCCTTTTAAACCGAGAAACTATACTAATATATAAATTTAAAAATGAATCATAGTGTGTTAATTAATTAATTATAATGAGATGATTGATTATTAATTAATCATGACCCTAACCCTAACCTTTTCCATATTGTAGCTCAAACTATAATCCCAACCCATATTTCCCTTGATCCTGTCTCAAACCCAAACCGAAGCTTTTATTCTATGCTGATTCTATCTATATTCTTTATTGTTGTTCTCGGTATCAACAAGTGAAACCTAGCTGACTCACTCGTAAAAAGACGGGACTGACTTGTTGAGGAGTCTCAAGTTCAAATCTTATGTTTCAAAAAATATCAAAAAACCAAATAAATACGAATAAGTGCTAAAGTGATTTACTAAGCTGGTTTGGTGTGAAAATTTGGTAATGGTAATAAATGAGAATAAATTTCGTTCACTACACAGTTTCAGACTATTAAGCCATTAATCAATGCAAATTTTATAGCTCAATTCACTAAATAGGTCACTTCATGACTTTAACATGGATCGTCATCAAATTAATGGAGCATCATGCATCTTTTTGATCAACAAAAAGAGCATAACCACAATAATTGTTAACTATTGTGCACACTTTTGTTTATCATCAAGGTCTCATTTGGCTCCATCGAGAAGTTTGCTAGCATAATGATGCGGCTAGAAGTCTAACTTTTTCTTTTTCCCTTTCTTTTTATTCCTTTTATTTTTTCCCCTAATAATTAAAAAGAAAAAAATAAACTATACGAAGTAGGAAAACAATACAGATAAAAGGAGGAATCAAGTAACATCTCTCCGTTGTTGGAAAATTGATGTGTGAATATACTCTCATGTTAAAAAGTGATGAATTTAAATGGAAAGTTGAGATCAAGATTTAACGGTTTAAATTTTTGGGTCAAATTGATTCTTAGCGTCTATTTAAAACCCATCGTATCACTCATGTAGTCAGGCCCATTGTTTTTCGTGACAAGATAGAGCTTTGTATGAGGTGGGATTAGAGTATCACTCTCTCAGGGTTACAATTCTTATAGTTTCTCTCGTTATCATTTTAGAAAATTTTTATTATTCATAAAACAATTACATCAATATATACATACAAGAGAAGAAAGAGAGAGAGAGAGAGAGTAATTAAATAAGGAAGCAAGTTGTTAGATAAGAATATCTAAGCGAGTAGTAAGAAAAGGATATCTAAAACTAATGAGAGGCATGTGCCTTGTTGATCGAGATCAGGACAAGATGGTGTAACGGCTGCATAGGGCAGAGGCGACGACGGTGCATATAGGAAGAGGATGTCGACGAATAAGAATTGGATGTCGATGAACGAGATGAAATGTGGATAGAATCGGCAATGCAGGACAGAGGCGATGAACGATGACACATGAAAAATGAACGAGGACAAAGGTATAAGAGCTCACGAAAACACGAGTACGTGTATTGTGCAACAACTTGAGAGGACGGCTAGATCCGAGTCAAGCAGCGATGTCAAGATTTGAGATCTGAGAGGGCGAGATCCGAAGCATGTGGCGATGACGAAGACGACACGGAAAGCTTTGAAGTCGCAATGAGGAGAAAGTGGCATAGCGCTAGGTATACACTATGTGAGCGCGGCCCGGCGCACGAGAACACCGAGAGAACTTTAATCAGCAAAGAATTTTGAGAGGCTCTGAATCATGATAATTTTGGGGAAGGAGAAATTTTTTTGTATATTATTCATAAAGAAATTATATCAATATATAGATACAAGAGAATAGAGAGAGTAGTTAGAAAAGGAAACGAGTAGTAAGATAAAGGTATCTAAGTAAGTAGTAAGATAAAGGTATCTAACACTTTATATCTAAATCTCTCTTTACACATCAAAAGAAACTAACCTCATGAACAAATTTTGTATATCTCAGAGGACACATTTTCTAGTTTTAGCAAATTCAACGTATTTTCGGAGATTCCATGATATCGATCTGAGTTGAGTAATTCAAGTTTTTTTTTGGAAAGAAGAATCACTGCCAAATTTTTGCTATAAAATTTGCATCAAATCTGTCAATTTTCCTGCTCAAAAGGTTCATGCACTTCAGAAATTCCGTCCTTTCCCCAAATTTATCAAGAGATTGGTTTCATTATTTGTTTTTCATCAACGAAAATTTTAAATAGTTTTAGATATTTTAAAGTTTATCTTATTAAGGCAAGTTCTTTTTTTTTTTAAATTATTATTAGAACATAATCCAGTTTGGAAATAGTTGTTTTTGTCGCCTTAAGTTAGGTCGGTTCACAAAAGATCATGCTTTCTATTCCTCCCAATAAATAATAATAATTGTGAAAAGTATATGACTGAAGGAGGAAAAAAAAAAATACATCAGACCAACTGGAACACCCCTATGCAAAATACCAGCGCCTCCTGCGTCAAACAAAGAATAATCCCGAACAACAAAAATCATACCGCCACACCGACACTGCTCACATGTGGTCAGAGTCGGTATCATGCCCCCTACTCTTGATGTCCTCCGGGTGTTATTTTGGCAATCTAAAAAAAAATGAAGCTGCAGGTGAAAAACAATGAACTTTCAATCAACAACTTCCACACTTTTTCACCTCATTCAGATTCTGAAACATCGCCCATGGTTTTGCATTAATTTCTTAATTTATTTTTCCCAATATGAATTCCATCAATCAATATTTCCCAGCTATGCATCTTTCTCAAAAAATAAAATATAAAAATAATAATGTTAATGGGTTATAAATTGAATTTTACGGCCCTTACTATACTGGTAAGGACTCAGAGGCCGAATTTGACACTGGACTGGGCCCTAGTTAAGAAGAAGAAGGATAGCACAGGCCACTGGGTCAGAATTACGGCCCTATAGCGTTAATGGGCCTATTTAGGTCCGAGTCCAATTCAGATTGAGATCTAAATGATCGGATCCTGACCTTTTCAACCCGTTTACAGATACAACCCATGGACATTGGACGCAGCCGTTGCTCTGCTGCTTGCTCTCCTGCTGGTTCTCCTCTCCCCTTCTGGATGGCAATCACGTAAATAATGGAAACTTTCATTTTTCTTCTACAATGAAATTTCTTTGTAAATTATTTGTTCTAAGGATTAGCATCACCTTAACAATGAAAGTGTTCTATCTTGATTTTACCACTTCCAATACTTGCACACCAAGTGTTTGCTGTATTTCCCCTTAGGAACGATTAATTTCTTATGGGCTCTTCGATGATTTTTATTTGGTTGTTGGAGATTCTAGAAAACTATTGGGTATTGGAGATTCTTCTTCATGATTAAAAATCTATTTGATCATAGGGCTACAAGTGGGCATGTTATTTTCTTGAAAAAAAATGGGACAATATGTGATAATTATATATTTTCTGATGAGTGATGAAAGATTCCCACAAGTTGTAGAAGAGAGTAATTTCTATCCATGCTTGTGTTTTAATGTCGATTAGAGTACATTGAGATCCTATGTTTCCGATCATATTGATTATGTATTTAAGTGCTTGTATTGTATAGTGCAGTAGCACTTCTTTAGTTATAAATAAACTTCTAGAGTTTGAATGACAATGCTGCTGTTTTCTTTGGCATTTGCAATATGATGCTGAGGTTATTAAGAGAAGAGTTGATAAAGGGTCATGATAGAACGATTATCAACTTTCATTTTGACCTGTAAAGAGTTGATTCTTAAATTAAAGTTGAGATGTAAATTGTAAAACATGGTAGATAAAAGAAAGGATGGTGGGGTAACTTGTAAAATGGATGTACTATTTCTTCATTATTTCTGTCTTCAAATATTTTTCTTTCTGACGAGGGACTGAAGCTCCAATTTCTCCCTATGGAGAGGCAAAGGTGAGCATGTCATGAACAATAATTAACAAGCATTAACAATATCGGAACATGACAATAATTAAATAGAAGATAACGATAATTAACAATAATGTAAAAGTAAACACTTGCTATGTCTCATAAAGTGATGCGGGTAATCATACTATTAAAATATATCATATGGTCACGTGAAATGATACGAACAGATATGTGGACACCTACTGGCAACAGTAAATAGGGAAAAGATATGGGAACAAACACTCACATAAAATGACGCGATTTTTTTGAACCGAATCGTCATCTGGTCTTCACTGCACGAATCGGTACGAATTCTCGGATCATCCCATGGGTCGGTCTTTGAATCGCTAGTATATCGGGTCCATAACGAGCATAAATTCGGGTCGGGTTCGGGTCTGCCGTTACCGGTTAGGATCGCACGAACGAGTCCTCATCGTTGTAACACGCAACCAAACACACACAATGATATACAAACACACACGTACATATTATATACATACCCCCACATGCATACACATACATACTAATATCAATACGTACACACACACAAGTATACACATACATGTACGCTATATACATACGTATACACATACCCATCCATGCATACACCTATATACATACATACAAACATTAATGAACCCACATGTAAATTAATAGCCCCAACATTTAACTACACACACCTATACATATAATTAAAACACACCATTAAACACAAGGGCGCGCGCGCGCACACACACACACTTAAAAACACATACCTACACACATCACCCACACTATAATGCACATATAAATGAAAGAAAGAGAAAGGGTACTCACGACTGTGGGAGAGGGATCACGGCCATGAAGGCGGAGCAAGGGTGGAGGCCGCGGACGATACCGGAGAGGAGGGGGATAAGTCTGCGCTGCTGGAGGGGTCGATGGCTCGTTGGAGCTCGCCATCGGAGGGTGATCTCGGCTAAGAACAGGGCTACGCTGGGCTATGGATGGTTGCGAAGAGAGGCGCCAAGGGAGGTAGGATGCTGCAGGGCTGATGTCACGCAGGTATGGGAGGATGCAGGTGGCCAGGTTGCTGCTCCAAGAGTCTCGGCAGAGGTTGCGGGGTTGTCGTGGTGCTGCCGCGCGCTGAGGGAGGCCCAAGGGTCTGTGGGGAGTGCTGCAAGGCCGTACATGGGAGATCTGTAGGAGGGAGGAGATCGGAGAGGAGTGTAGGCGGCTGCTGTTGGCTTGGCTGTGCGTGGGTGGTTGTGAAGGAGGTTGTGGGGGTGCTGTGTAGCCGGGTGTGCTACAGATCTGCCGTGCGCGGCCAGCAAAGGAGAGGTCAGCCGAGGGCTGTTGCGTGCGCCATAAGGGGATCTCGGCAAGGAGGCAAGGATGGAGAAGCACGACCAAACAAGGAGGCTGGGGTATTGGCGGCCTGGTCTTGGATGCGGCAAAGGAGAAGATGCGCTGTAAGGGAATAGGGCGGCTGTGGAGGTAGGGAAGGAGATTAGGTTAGGGATTAGATTTAGGTTTAGGGTTTAACTAGGAGATTATATATATAGAGGTTATAGTGGGTAGTGGGTTATTGGGTTTCGGGTATTGGTATGAATTAGGATCATGGGTATCAGGTCTAATGGTTAAGGATTGATGGGTTAAGGATTAAGGGTAAAGAGACATAGAAAAATGAAATGCAATAATACTATTACATAATAATAACACTAATTACAATCAACAATAATATAAATACAAGATTAGTAATAATAATAACAATTAACAATAATAATAATAAATAATAACAGTAAGAGTTACTCATAACCATTAATAATAATACTAATAAAACACTAATAAAAAATAATAATACTTAATAACAAAATTAATAATATTAATAATGATAATTAATAGTAACAATAATAATAGAAATGATAATTAATAACTACCACTAACATTAATACTAATACTAAAATAATTAAAGAAAATAATACTAACCCTAATAATAATTTAATAATAGCCATAATAATAAGAAAAATACTAATTAGTAATTAAAATGCTAACAAGTAATCAGTATTCTAAATATCCCTGGTATAACTCTGATATTGCGCCGATATTGCGTTTACGACACCCAGCCGCAATGATTTGGCACATCCAAACCGATATAGCGTTTTTCATCCAAAATCGCCGATAAATAGGCATGAACCCAATATATCGGCTGCAATTTCAGTGATTTTGGACCCGATATAACGTTCTACACCTAATTTGTAGGTTAGATATTTGAGTAATACAAGTGATGTGATAATGTGTCATTTTTGAAGATTCTACACTTGGATAGTGATTATGAATTCATAAGTTTAATGCAAGTTATCAAGTTAAGCATATCTTAAGCATATAAGTATGTTGTTTTATGTAGATTTATATAATTTATGCATATATTATCTTATTCAGATACAATTTAAGACAGAAAGATATGTATATTTACAGTCCGATTTTGACATCCGATTTTTAAAAATATCCCCGATATATCCCCATTCCCGATAAATTTTCCCGGCCGATATAGCCGTTGTGGCCGCTATTTAGAACACTGCAAGTAATAAGGTAAATATATAAAGTCAAATTATCATTTACTATCTCAAAATAATTTGTATATTTAACAATAATAATAAGTCATAAATTAAGTTAATTAATACTAATAAATAAGGTAAAATAAAAGTATAGCAAAACAAATATTTAAAAAAATTAAAAAATACAGTATTACTAATTAGAGATATTACATGGCACATTCATAACTCATCATGTATAATCAAGGTTCTTGACTCATGGAGGTGTATTGTATGTAGCTTATGGGAGTTCATTGTGATCCATGGTACACAGTAAAAGTATTAAATATGATTTCTTAATTAATACACCATTGATATGGGATATTACATTCCTTTTCGTTGAGGTTATCTTAGTATCCAAGGTTTGAAATATAGCCTAATAGGCTGAAACCAATATTTCAGCCTTATGTCAATAGTCCCGCTGTTATCAAACCAATACGACTAGATGAAATGGCCTAAAAAAGGCCAATATTGCCGATTTCTATACCAAAATCGTATGGCCAATACCGATACCGATACCAATACCAAGATTTCAAACCACGGTCATATCTTTCGTCAACACCCATTAGTTTTTGTCACTCTATTAGTGTTGAGTCAATAATGAAATAATGATAATCTAATTGCTCTTGTTTGAAATATTGACATGTGTTTATCATATTGTATTTGATTATATGGGAACTTTTTTGTTCTTACAAGGTAGATAAGCCAACTATTATAAGAAAATTGCATAACATAGACCATGGTGGCATTCTTATAATTCACTGTCTTTTTGGCTATAAAATACAAGTCTTCTGTTAACTTTGAATGTCCAACTTACTCCTCTAGTCTAACTAACAGCGTTATGGACACAACAAATTCATCCTTACATCACAGTTAGGAAGGAGGCCGTCGGTAAAGAACGGAGGATAGATCGAGGCAGCGATGAAATAGATAATTCTGAGAGAGCGGAAGGAGAAACAAGTGAAAAGTCTTTGGAAAGAGTCATATGATAACTGGCTTTCTTTAAAAGTCTGGTGGTTTTTGAAAATCGTATTGGAAGTTTTGCGTTTAAGATCCTGGATCTCAAACTTCCCTTTAAATGGGTAGATCGCTGCCCACCTCAGCATTAGTGTAGGAAATTCCTGCAACTGCTACGCTTCCCCTTTATACTTATATAAAAACACACACACAAGTAAAATACATGTGCACCAAGTGAACGTGAATTTGTAATTCTTTTTTATTTGATATTTATTTTGCTATCAAGTGATATGTACGATGGAGTAGTGGCAAATGTCAGAACTTGTGAAGGCATAATAAATGATTTTTCTATCACAATTGGATTGCATCAATGATCTGCATTAATCCATTCTTATTTGTCATAGTGATGGATGAGCTTACTAGAGTTATTCAGAATGAGATACTGTGGTGTATGCTATTTGTTGATGATATTGTCCTAGTCGATGAGACGAGAGCTGGGGTAAATGCCAAATTGGAGTTATGGAGGCAAATTCTAGAATATCGAAATTTTAGATTAAGTAGGGCCAAAACAGAGTATATGAAGTGTAAATTCAGTAAACAAGAAATCCGAGATTATAGTATTGTGAGACTATATGGATAAGAAATACCGATAAACAGTCATTTTAAGTACTTGGGTTCTATTATCCAAAAAGATGGGGAGATCGATGGTGATGTCAACCATAGGATTCAAGCTGACTGGTTGAAATGAAGGATCGCAATAAGAGTTTTATGTGATCGTAATATTCTGTTATGGCTGAAGGGAAAGTTTTATCGGACTGCTATTAGGTCAGCTTTGTTATATGACACAAAATGTTAGGCTATAAAGATACATCATGTCCAGAAGATGAGTGTAGCAGAGATGTTCATGCTTCTTTGGATGTGTGGTAATACGCGTAGAGATAAAGTGAGAAATGATGATATTAGTACTAAGATAGGTGTAGCCTCTATAGAAGAGAAGATGAGAAAAAATCGCCTACGATGGTTTGATCATATGCGATATAGACCTACGGATGCGCCAGTCCGGCGAGTAGAGCGTATCAATTTAGGGCAAGTTAAAAGAGTGCAGGGGAGACCAAAGAAAACATGGATGGAGGTAATACGACAAAATATAAAGGCTAAAGGTCTTCGTGAAGGCATATTGCTTGATAGGAATGAGTGGAGAAAGCTGATCCATATGCCTGATCCGGCGTAATTCTCTTTTGGTTCATGTAGCCTACCCCAAATACTTAAGACAAATGGCTTAGTTGTTGTTGTATTTATGTTGCTATCAATTTTATAATCGTCAAAAAAATATCTAAGTGGAAGTCTATCAAATTTCATAAACTATACTAGTAAAATATTTTTTATCAAATAAAAGTACAAGTAAAAGGAAAAAAGTGATTAAAAAAGATAAATATGAGAGAGTGCACTAGATGAAATCAAATTTTACGTCTGAAATAAAGTTTATTTTGGAACAATTATTATATGAGTAAGAAGTCTCTAAATCACTTGACTTTTTATTCATAAACTATTTAAGGTATGTAGATCAACATGAACAGAGCGGATTGTTTATAGGATGTCCTACCGCAAAGTTCCTACAACACTTAGTTTAGATCAGTTTTTCTCTCTCTCTCTCTATATATATATGCGTATATATTTGAAAGGTAAAGACCCACATACCGCACACTAACTACCCAAGCCAACTCCCCGTTCAACGACAACATGAATCCAACCTGGAGCCTCTCCCTATGAGTGAGGAGCATTATATATATATATATATATATATATATATATATATATATATATATATATATATATTATATATATATAGTGAGGAGCATTATATAATATATATATATACACACACACACAGGGAGAGAAAGATAAACTTGTGTCCTTCCAAAAGGATTTGAGGCCGAATCCTTCTCACTCAAATACCAACATCTGGTATTCGAATACAAGATCCACTCTGTTGAGTTGATCTATATTATTTCAAGTATATATAAACTAAAAATCAAGAGTTTTGAATACTTTTTGCCCATGCATCAAGTGGAAGAAAAACAGACGGCCTAAATAGTGAGTTGGTTAGTTTAACGGTTAGAACATTTGAAACCTAACAAAAATTAGTTTGTAGGGATTTTAAATGTTTAGATCATAATGAAATAGCCGGATCGAGAATATGTATATCTAAAGACATAGATCTAACTAACTCACTACTTTTGGCCGTCCATTTTGCGCCGCTTGATAGATGGGTAAAAAGTATTCAAAACGCTTGATTTTTGATTTATAGATATTTGAAATAATATAGATCAACTTCAACGAAGTGGATCTTATATTCGAACGTCGGAGGGTTGAATTTGAGTAGGAAGGATTCATGCTCAAATCTTTTTGGAAGGACACAAGTGTGTGTGTATATAGAGAGAGAAACTTGGGTCCTTTGGGAAGGATATTCTTCCCATTCAAATTCAATGTCAGGCCATTCAAATTGAAGATCCACTCTGTTGGAGTTGATCTATATTGTTAAGAGTACTTAAAAATAAAAATTTAAATATTTTGAATATTTTTTATTTATTCATCAAGTAGACGCAAAATGAACGGCCGAAATAGTGAGTTGGTTAGTTTAACGGTGTATAATATTTGAAACCTAATAAAATTTAGTGTGCGAGAGTTTTAAATATCTAGATCATAATTAAATGGTTGGATCGAGAATTTGTATGTCTAAAGTTATAAATCTAAGCAATATGCTACTATCAACTATCCATTTTGTGCCTATTTGATGTATGGACAAGAAAACTATAGAACATTTAATTTTTAATTTTTAATTACTTTAAATATCATATATTAATTTCAATAGAGTGAATCTTGTATTTGAATGTCGTAGCATTAGATTTGAGTGGGAAAGATTCATGCTCAAATTCTTCTGGAAGTAGCCAAGTCTATCTCTCTATATATACATAAATATATAAAGATAGAAAGATTGACAATGCTCCTTCCGGGAGGACTTGATACCAAATACAACCTATTGAAATTAGGTGATTGGACATCCATTTTGAAAATCCATTCTGTTGAAGTTGATCTAAATTATTTGAAGTGTCTAAAAATCAAAATTTAGACTATTATAAGTTTTTTCACCCATCCATCAAGTAGTCACATAATGGATGGCCAAAATTAGTAAGTTACTAAGTTTTACGGTTTAGAATGTTTCAAACATAACAAATATTATTTTCTAAGAGTTTTAAAGTGTTTAGATCATGATGCAAATGTTGGATTTTCAATTTGTATTTTCCAAACCATAGATCAAGATAACTCTTTGCTTTTATTAGCCCATTTTTAAGCAACTTGATGGACATATAAGAAATCACAAAAAAATTCGGTATTGAGATCTATTTCTTGCAATATGGTGTTAGTGCAAGTGCAACTCTTCCAAGACAATTCATTTGTTGCATTACATGCTAGACTTTACACTGCAGACTTTGATGAACAAAAGAGAGTGGAATATGGAAGCAACTGTATCATGCATCAAACTCAATCAAGACACTGCTCATGGTACAAGTTTACTGTTTCCTTTCCATTCTAATATATAAAGACTATTGACTTTGATCAATTTTGTTACTTAAATTTGACTATTGCTTATGTTTTGATATTTTATATATTGCCACATCTTTAAACCTAGAATATTATGATACTTGATCTCTTGGATTTTGGCTTATTTGTTGAGGGGATAGTTACAATCACGAGACAAATAAATTTTTTAAGGACATTCTGAAGAAGTGTTAATTTTTTTTAAAAATAGATTTATTGTATCTTTAGGAGTATAAATGTATTTGGTGATTATAATATTAATCTTTTTCAAGCTAGTCTATATGTAGGGCCAAACAGAAAAGTGGATTACATATTCATTGTTTCCATATTGACATGCTGCTTATTCTTGATTTACAAGTGACCACTTAAAAATGTTGGTTCTTGTGCTCAATACAAAATTTGAACAAAGTTCAAATGTCATTTGAAATTATGCAATAATTGTCATGGAAGATAGTGTTGAAAAACCAGAAAATCGTGGAAGCTAATTTCATACGCTTAGAGCAGTATGCACTACTGATAAATAAAATGCAATCAGTGAATAAATGTGCAGAGCAGTATAATGATGCTTAGGTGGTTCAGGCAACTCCTACATCCACCAACTTAGAGGCTCTTCCCAAGGATTTCAAACTTCACTAATCAAGCTTCCCATTAAAGCTAGTTCCATTCACTTGCCAATTTTCTTCACCCAATCGATTGAATTCTCTCTTCTTACTAAAACCACCAACCACCAATACTCTTCACCCAGGAGTTTGTATCTCACTCTTAATACAAAGAGAAGTAATTGATGCTCTCTAAAACAAAATGGGAACCGATTTAGCTCACCACTCTCAAGACATAAAATTGCAAATTTGAGGCTCTAGAGTGATTTTGATGAAGTAGAAGTAATTGCACAATTATTGGCACTCCAAGAAGATTTATGAGAAGTGAGAAGTAGACTGGAATCACTTATTGAAAGATTAGAATTTTGAGTTTGAAGTTTTCCTAAGAAAGTTGAACACTTGAATGCTAGAGAATTTCAATTGAATGCTTCTTTGTTTGTTTGTTTTGGGAAAACATGTAATTATGTGGCTTCTCTAATGTCTCATAAAGATGGCCCATTCAGATCTACTAGTTGGAAATCTATTTAACCAAAAAGACCACAACCAACTGATATATTATTATCTAATGTAGTAATTCTCTGGTAGGTGCAGAATGTCGATGAAAGCCTTATTTCAAATCGGTAAGGTTTATAAATAGTGGCAGCAAGGTTAGGTGAAAGAGGAATCTAATTGACATTCCTCTTCGCAAGATGACCCTAATGGCTAGAATTGACCAGTGAAGGGTGTTGTGGATTACAAGGTCACACAAGAGAGTCATAGCACACAGCGTGTCACAAGGGCGTGCTACATATGCATTCACATGAATTAAATCTAATAGAAAAGCACTTGAATTTCAAGTTTTCAGCGCTGGGCACATAAAAGATTAAGTATTAAATAATTAGACTTACTAAGAGTTCTCTCAGATGAAATAAAGTAATCACTGATCAGCAACAAAGAATATAGTATTCTGAAAATATATTACTGTTATATATGGAAGGACTGTTTAGAAGGATACAATTTTGCTTAAAAGAACTATTCCAGAAAGTATGAAATAATCCAATGAAATTGCGATGAAGGGGGAATAACTAGAGAAATAACTCTATAAGATTAATCTAAGAAGTATGCCACTAAGGTCTGGCTCACTGGTAAAGGACGGGAGTGGGTTGTGGGAGGCCCAGGTTCAAGTCCAGCTACGGCCTATGTATCAAAAAAATATTGACCATATGAAAGATTACCTCTAGAATTCTCCTAAGTGTCAAATAAAGTACTTTTCTGTCTCTCATTTTACAAAGTAATCCTAAGAAATAAAGATATGAAAATATATACTCTTGAATATTTCTCTACTTGATCTTGATGCTCTTGAGTAGTTGTTAGAACTTGATTTTGTGTGTGCTGATATTGGAGCTTGCTCGCCAACCACTTTCATATTAATTATGCATCAAGGCTCATTCCATCCATCGTACAAAAGGTTGTCTCTTAACTGTTCTATAAGACACAAGATTAAACAACAATACTAACTGGTTCACTCTTCATCGAAAGAATCTTGATGCATAAATTCTTGACACCTACTTGTTCCCCATTCCTTTTCTCTCTAAGAGGCCTTTTATAAAATCTTATAGCATACTAGAGATTATTTCATTATTATGTAACTAATATATGATATCACACCATGTTTTTCTTTCATTACGTATGCAGTTTCAACTCTTTTATAAATCTAAGTGATTCAGTTTACCAAGTTTCAGGAGTGCTCATTACATACAGTTACAGTTTTGTATAGCATATATTGCAATTTATTTATCTTAGTTTTCTCATCAAGACTTTCTGCTTCAGAGAATGGTGCTAGTGACAATCACAACTGGGAAGATGTTCCTTAAAATGATTTTGAAGATGGCACCTCTATTCATGCAACTGAATTAAATAGGGAGTGGAAGTGGCGGCACAACCAATTTCAACAGTATCCTTTGGTTTAGATGAAAAGATGTAATATCCTGTTTAAACCACTATGGGAACAGTACCTTCTTTAAGGTGGATTAAACTGCATATTGTTATACTTGACAATAATTTCGGTTGGATATCGAGATGGCATTACAGCAGGGAAGGAAGCTTCTGCACAAGAGGGTTTCAATATTGGTTATAAGCAATCTGCGCCTTTCGGTTGCAGATGGGGCCTTGTTAAAGGCATTACCAGGTAAATAAGAATCTCCTTTGTTTTCTTCAAGGTCCTTACAGGTCTGCTGTTTTCTAACTTACAAGTTAATCATACAAGTTAATCACAATCACGAGCTATTGACAATTATGGTCAATTTGAAGGGACAATTATATGTTTTTCATCCAAGTGAACCAAGTTTGTAACTAACCCATAGCTTTAAAATTTGGACCAATTTTAAGAATCACAATAAGATTTCATTTTTAATTCCATGTTCTCTTGCTTTATGTCGGACTCCTTGCCCTTCTCTCACTTCTTTGCCTCTTTACTTATTTGTTGTTTATTTCTTCTTTTATTATCTTTTATTTGTTACTATTTTATGTATACATAGTGATAAATAAATGATAATAAAAGAAGAAAGGGAGAACACTATACATTAATTGTTGGACTATGTTATATATAATAGTCCTAGGTATTCACTATTATGTAAAAGCTGAAGTCTCATAAAGTTGGGAGAATGAAGACAAATTTCCTAAGCCTAGGCTTTTTTTTATACATTGATGTCTGCAAAAAATTTAACCGAACACAAATATAGGATGATGACTAAAGAGAAAGAGAGAACACTAGATATTGAGCTCTTCATAATCATTCTAATCTATTCTCCTCCAAGCTAAAACATAAAAGGAAAAAAAACAACAAAAAAGGGCAAAAGGAACAAAGATTGTTTGCTTTATCTGAGTATCCAATTAATTGTCGCTATGTCTCCTAATTATGAATGAAGTGCCTTCATGACAAGTTATAAGATTCGAGCTAAGGATTCAGTCTTCTTTAGAAATGCTGAACTTAACAACAACAACACCAACTAAGCGATTTGTCCCAAGTATTTGGGGTAGGCTACATGAACCAAAAGAGAATTACGCCAGATCGGGCATATGGATCAGCTTTCTCCACTCATTCCTATCGAGCAATATGCCTTCACTAAGACCTTTAGCCTCTATATCTTGTCTTATTACCTCCATCTATGTTTTATTTGGTCTCCCCTGCGCTCTTTTAACTTGTCCTAAATTGATATGCTCTACTCGCCGGACTGGCGCATCTATAGGTCTACGTCACACATGACCAAACCATCTAGGCGGTTTTCTCTCATCTTCTCTTCTATACATGCTACACCTATCTTAGTACGAATATCCTCATTTCTCATCTTATCTCTTCGCGTGTTACCACACATCTAACAAAGCATACACATCTCTACTACACTTATCTTCTGGGCATGATATTTCTTTATAGCCCAACATTCTGTGCCATATAATAAAGCTGGCCTAATAGCAGTCCGATAAAACTTTCCCTTCAGCCATAACAGAATGTTACGATCACATAAAACTCCTGTTGCGCTCCTCCATTTCAACCAGCTGACTTGGATCCTATGGTTGACATCAGTATCGATTTCCCCATCTTTTTCGATAATAGAACCCAAGTACTTAAAATGACTGCTCATCGGTATTTCTTGTCCATCTAGTCTCACAATAATATAATTTTGGATTCTCTGCTTACTGAATTTACACTCCATATACTCTGTTTTAGCCCTACTTAATCTAAAATCTCGAGATTCTGGAGTTTGCCTCCATAACTCCAATTTGACATTTATCCCAGCTCTCGTCTCGTCGACTAGGACAATATCATCAGCAAATAGCATGCACCACGGTATCTCATCCTGAATAGCTCTAGTAAGCTCATCCATCACTATGACAAATAAGAATGGACTCAATGCAGATCCTTGATGCAATCCAATTGTCATAGAAAAATCACTTGTTATGCCTCCACAAGTTCTGACATTTGCCACTGCTCCATCGTACATATCCTTAATTATGTCAATATATTTGATGGGGACTCCCTTTTTCATCAATGTCCACCATAATACGTCTCTTGACACCTTATCATAAGTTTTTTTTAAATCAATAAAGACCATATGTAAATTTCTCTTTCTCTCTCGAAATCGCTCTATAAGTTGACAAAGCAAATGAATAGCCTCTGTCGTCGATCGCCCCAGTATGAACCCAAACTGATTCTCTCATATTGTAACATTCTGCCTTAACTTGTGTTCAATTATCCTTTCCCAAAGCTCATGGTGTGACACATAAGTTTTATTCCACGATAGTTTGAACAACTCTGGATATCACCCTTGTTCTTATAGAGAGGTATTAAGGCACTCTTCCTCCACTTATTTGGCATCTTTTTAGTTAGTCAGATCTTGTTAAAGAGGTTTGTCAGCCATCTCATGCCCACCTCTCCTAAGCATCTTCATACCTCAATAGGAATTCCATCCGGGCCGACAACTTTCCTTGACTTCATCTTCTTCAAGGCCTCTTTAACTTCAGATTCGCTTATTCTACGCATATAATTATGGTTCATATCCTGGCACTGAATGGTAAAGTCATCCAAGTCTTGAGTAGAACTACCATTAAACAATTTATCAAAATACTCTCTCCATCTTTCTTTGATTTCTTCATCTCGAACTAAAACCTTCTGATCCTCATTTTTGACACACCTCACAGTACATAAGTCTCTAGTCTTTCTCTCTCTTATTCGAGCAATCTATATATATCATTTTCAAGCTCTTTAGTGTCCAACTTCTCATACACTTCTTTGTACACTTTAGCTCTTGCATTCTAAACAGCTTTCTTAGCCTCCTTCTTGGCTAGCTTATACTTCTCAAAACTCACTCCATCATAATTTTTCTTCAAATCTCTATAAGAGTCTCGTTTGATCTTAATGGCAGCTTTTACCTCTTCATTCCACCATGATGTGTCCTTACATAGTGGAGCACCACCCTGTGACTCACCAAGTATATCTTTAGCTACTCTTTTAATGCAGCTAGCAATTTTGTTCCATGTTGTATTGGGATCATCTTGGGCTTTCCAATTTGCTTCATTTACTACTCGATCTGTAAAAACTCTTTGGTTACATTCTTTTAGTCGCCACCACTTAATCTTAGGGTCTAATTTACGTTTAATCTTTCTAAATCTTCTTCTAATCTGGACATCTAAAATTAAGAGTCTATATTGGGTTACTACACTCTCACCCGGTACTACCTTACAATCCATACAATAACCTCTATCTACTTTTCTAGTTAAAAAGAAATCTATTTGGCTCGCACTAGATCCACTTTTAAAAGTGATCAAGTGAGACTCGCACTTCCTAAACCAAGTATTCGCTAAGATCAAATCATATGACAAAGCAAAATCTAGAATCGAGTTACTTGATTCATTTCTTTCTCCAAAACTAAATCCTCTATGTACACTGTCAAACTCATAACGACTAGTTCCTACATGCTCATTGAGATCACCGCCTATGAAAATCTTTTCTCTACTGGGTATGCCTTGTACAGTCTCATCTAAATCCTCTCAAAATTGACACTTACTTAACTCATCAAGTCCTACTTGTGGTGCATAGACACTAATAACATTAAAAATCTCCCTACCTAAAATAAGTTTAACTAGTAAAATTCTATCACCCTTTCTCCTAACATCCACTACATCCTCAAGCAATTGTTTATCTATGATCACACCCACCCCATTATGATTTCTATTTCTACCAGTATACCAAAGTTTATAACCCCAAAACTCTATAATTCTAGATTTTTCACCTACCCACTTAGTTTCCTGCACACACAAAATACTAACATTCCGTCAACTATAGCATCAACTAACTCTGCTAATCTACCTGTAAGAGAACCTATGTTCCATGATGCTAATCTAATCCTATATTCATGAGCTACTTTTTTTACCCTCACCCGCTCATAAAAGTATGGGAACCCTTACTTATTTGACACCACATCCGGGCGCCGATGTGGCGCGTCATTTCTGGACGACGACCTAGCAACCCTTACCCACTTTTCACTACACCCGGGCTCCGATGTAGCGCGTCACTTAGTAGGGGATGCCCCAACGAAATTTAGTTCTTGGTATATGTTCATAGTATGTGACAATGTTTTACGTTGGCTGTCACAGGCCTACCACAACCCTCCTCCTTTATCCTGATTTGGGACAGGCAGTGAACGGGACACTGGCGGAGTTAAATGCTGAACTTAGGAGCATAAAAACGAATCCAATGTTTATAAATCATTTCATCATTTTAAATTTGAGGAGCTTCTGCTTGCGAAGCCAAAATGGTTATGTGATTCGCCTAATGATCCATGATGTCATATAACTGGTATCCACAACCGTGCCCATTTGGCTTTGTTCAATCCAAAGCATAGAAGATAGAGGGAAGGAATCTTGAAACTCAGAGTAGCTGTCGAATGCATTAAAGCACAAGATAAGCCATGTACGGCACGACAACACCTACTAGGATATGCTCAGAATTTTTAGTTGCAGGAACTGGCACACAAATAATATTTCAAGATTGAAAATTAACATCTTCATCCTTTATATTGTCAAATGCTTGGTGATAAGCAACTAGGTAGACACTTAATGGATGAAATCTTGACGGTAGATCCACACTTGTTTAAGAATTTGCTGATGTGGCAACTGAAAGTGATATTCACCCATAAGAAAAGGAGATAAGGGGAACCAAAAAAGTTTCCACCATGGGCTACAATGGTCATCCACTCAAAACAAATAAGCAAAAATGGCATGTACTAAAGATCCACGACAAAAGCACATGTAGGTCAGAATTGATGCAACAAGTTGTTGAGTTAGCGTTAACCATCTTGTGGGAAACAGATGAATCCCGCATCAATAAGCATGAAAACAACATTCACTATGTGAGCAAAGGTCGCGTATACGAAGATAAGATGAAAAATCAGACCCATAAGGACCTTGAGTTCAGATCCCCATCGGTTATTAAACTACCTTTTTCTCATTATCATCAGAAATATCAGATAGAAGGTGTAATGACCACTGGTGACATCCACAACTGAGGTAGTCAACTCCGACTTAGCTCCAGAACTAAAAACCCTGACCACACCTAGAAGGACACAAACTTCTTCAACCAGAATAGGGATTTATCCAGTTGAAAAGAAAATGTATCGGTCAAAGGATTCCACCGCTTTATTAAAGCGGTGCCATAGGCCAATTTAGTGTCTCAAAGAGTATTTCCCTTAACAAACGTACGTTATGAGAGGCTAAAAAAAGTGTAAACCTTGCTTATAAATCTTTTTCGAAATGTCTCCAATAACATTGGAAATTCAAAATTGTCATCGACCTGAATAGTACGCTTGATCTGCGAAGAACACGAAGGACAAGGCATCCAGAACAGTTTTAAAAAATTTAAAAAAACGAGGAGGAAAGGAAGAAGAAGATAAGATACACTTAATCAACTGCAATAATTGGCCCGTTATGTTCATCAACTTGAGCAACGTTCAGCTCTATCACTGATTTCACTTGACCAAGAAACCTAAAAGACATCGAGTTAGTTTCATGTCAGGGTATCTGGAGTCATACCCTCGTCGTGAAAATCCCAATCTTTAAAATTGGGAGACTACCACGGTCATTCTAGGGGGAAATGGCACTGCTAGAAGACTGCGCCTGACATGGCAATATAGACTTGACTCAAATGAATAACATCTAGCTTTTCCACTATTCTGTCAAAGTACCATGTATTTCTGGTACAACCTTTAAAAACACCAATGCCATTTCCATCAAGAGAAGTTTTGAACCATTAGGTCACATGTTAGTCCGACATGATTCTCCTTTTGAATTATGATCATTGTAACATGAATGGCTGGTACAATTTGTCATGTTAAAAAATCCTTAAAGTTGGGTGTTTAAAAGGAAAATAAAGCACATTTTTGCATTTTTATGCTACTCTGTCTCAATAAACAAAACTTTCTCCAGTATACACTGCCCTTCTGCCCAAAGGATCCACTTTAGAATCACAGCTGAAGAACTAAGAAGGCTGCCGGTTTGGTTGGAGAAGAATGCAAGGCTGACTTGATGGGGACAGGAAAAAGAAGAGAAAAGTCAGGGTCTTGGAACTGCAAAGATAGAAGGGTTCAATGAGAGAGGTCTTCTCTCTTTCTGTTGGTTTCATCTGGACATTAGTTGCTGCATTTCTGTTAACAGTACCAACTTAAGTTTAACTCATCCATACCTTATATTATTGATGTTTACTGAATAGCTTTTTCATTGGTGTCTTTCTTATGTTTAATGACAGTGCACTGGCTAGCCTTCCGTGTTGCTTCCTATAGAAGGTGGTGCAGACACTAGAGAACTGAAAGAGGACTCAGCTTATGCAAGTCTTTGCACACGATATCCACAAAGGATGTGCTAGAAATGTTTTGTGATAGAATCTCACAGAGCGGATCTATGCAATCTCATGATGATCCACAGCGAGACTCACCGCTGAAGTTGACTACTTGTGCTAATTTAAAGTTCACTGCAGAGGATCTGGTTCATGACAAGTTAGAAGTTCTTTCAGAGGATCTTATCTCACTTCTACATGATTGTCCAGAAATTAAAGTGAATGTAGAGTTTGGCAAGACGGAATAACATACATGGTAAATGATGCTTATTTTTGGCTGACTTTTAACACATTATTACTGCTGCCTACCCTGTCCATTATTTGTTCAGTGCCACAGTCCCATTTTTTGTAGTCGTATTTTACATGGTTATTTGAATACTAATTGTTATTCTTAAGCCTTGTTCCCTTGCAGCGTTTCCATATTTCTTTATTCTTAAATTTTTTATATCTTGTTTTTCCTATTTCTTAGTTGACATTATGTCATTTGCCTTTTCATTTTTTTTAATGGGGATTGTAAATTTTGTCATTGTTTACGTCTTATAAGAATACATTTTATAATGGTGAGATTGATAGATAAAACATGTCTTTCAATGCCTTGCGTTCTCAATCAGTGCATGGAACCGACTTACGGAGTATTCATGTGTCTAGGCTTTTTATACAATGGTGTTCTGATTCTTCTGAAGTAGTATAAACTATTTAATTATGCATTGCTTCTTTCATTCTGCATGTTTCCTTTGACTTGCAGTCAGTTATGGAAAGTGATGGTAAATTTGGAGAACAATGAACTTAAGTTGTGCCTTTTGCGATCTTAGAATCAAATCTAGATTCTGGACAGCTCATCATTCAATCAATATAGCGGGTATGACAAACTACTTAAACCAACCAGACCAATCGACATGATGCAGAAATCTGTTGCATCCAATATATAGTCTCTCTTTACACTTGGGGCTTAAAATGTCGTTACGAAATTAGTTATTATAGAGACATCATACCAACTTGTTACAATAGTTGAAGAAAGGGAAAAACTGAAATTGTATTTTGTGATGACTTGCCCGAGTATGTGTGTGTGTGTGTGTGTGTAGGGTTAGACTACAAAATTTCCGTTTATTTTTTGGGTCAAACTTTTAATGGTTTGTTTTCCATGCTCCGACATCCAAATGTAAGATTCACTCCGTTGAAGTTGATCCACGTTATTTGAAGTCTCTAAAAATCAAAAATCATTTCATTTGAATACTTTTTGCTTATCCATCAAGTGGGCGTAAAACGGACGGTCGAAAATAGTGAGTTGTTTAATTTAATGGTGTATAATATTTGAAATCTAACAAAAATTGGTTTGTGAGGGTTTTTAAGTGTTTAGATCATAATGAAATGGTCGGATCAGAATTTGTATATCTAAAGACGTAGATCTAAGAAAAATATAATTTTCGAGCGTCCATTTTGCGCCCACTTGATGGATGAGCAAAAAGTATTCAAATGACATGATTTTTAATTTTTAGAGACTTCAAATAATGTAGATAAATTTCAACAGATTGGAGCTTGCATTTGAATGCCGGAGCATGAGATTTGAACTGTTTAGAGTTGGACCCAAAAATAAACATTTATTTTGTAGTCCAACTCATGTGTGTGTGTGTGTGTGTATATATGCATACAAACTCTAACACAATGTTAGGGGTGCCAAGTGGGCCGGGCCGACCTGGTAACCCGCACGGACCCAGCCCGGGGAAGCACGAGCGCGGCCCGGCCCGGGTCTGGGTAAGGCGTGGGTCGGCCCCGGGTCCGCCAAAGGCGAACCACGCCTTACCCGGCCCAGCCCTAATTTTCGCCGGCCTCCGCCGCCTGGCGGCCGTCCACCGTCGCTCTCCGCCGCCGTTCGCCGCCAGCAATCCCCTCCGCCGCCAGCAACCCCCTCCACCAATCAAATAAAATGTAAAAAATTAATTGTGAATTTCAAGATTCGAATCCATGACTCCCCTCAACTATATAAGTCCAATGACCAACTCACTCACAGAACAATTGTGTTAAGGTTAGAAAATAATTGTATTTAATAAACCAATTTTTTTTATTTAAAAAAAAAACTGGGCCAGCCACCGGGTCCGGTCCCCCGAGTCACGGGCTGGACCCAGGTTCCAGAAATGAAACCTGGGCCGGGCCGACTCCAATTGACCGGGCGTGGCGGACCCGGCCCGGCTGCTGGCCCGCCGTGCCCGGGTCGTGCCCGGCCCGGCCCAGTTGACACCCCTACACAATGTGTATTCTACTCCTATTTCTACTCTTTACACCCCCCTCAAACTCATGGTGAGTCAAACAACATGAGTTTGCCCAACAGGCTCCAAACCTTGCTGTAGTGTGTGACTTCATGTAATCTGCTCCTCTAAGCGAACATATGAGAGTGATATAGTGTCTGAAGTGAAATGCTGACGGATGAAGTAGTAGTCAATCTCAATGTGTTTTGTCCTCGCATGAAAAACTGGATTGGTGACACTTCATAGCACTCTGATTGTCACAAGTAAGAGGTATAAGAGTTATAAGAAAAAACACCATAGTCTGCCAAAAGTCTCCTTATATGGACAATCTCCCTAGTGGTAGTAGCCATAGCTTTGAACTCAGCCTCGCAACTGGAACGTGAAATAACATCCTGCTTCTTGCTTCGCCATAAGATCAGTGAATCATTAAGGAACAAATAGAAACCAGTGATAGAGCGGTGAGTGTACGGGTAACCAGCCCAATCGGTGTCAGAATAAGCTCGAAGCTCCAACGAAAAGGTGGATGACATAAGCAGTGATTGAGCGATGGTGCCTCTGAGATATCTAAGAATCCGAAAAAGAGCACTGTAGTGAGCAGAGTGTGGTATAGATACAAACTGGCTGACAATGCTGATTGCATGGGCAATATCTTATCTCGTCAGACATAGATATACAAGTTTACCAACTACCTGACGATACCTTGTATGATCTGCAAGTGATATACCATCTGTAGGAAAGAGCTTCAAATAAAGCTCCAGTAGAGTATCTGCTGTCTTTGTGTCTGTAAGTATAACAGCTTTAATGATATTGGAGGTGTACTTCGGCTGGAAAATAAGAATCTCCCGCTCAACTTGAGCTATCTCCAACCCTAGAAAGTACCGTAGTCGGCCAAAGTCCTTCATTTGAAACTGACGATGCAGGATCTCTGAGTGCCAGCTATACCTGCAGTGTCGTCACCTGTCACTATCATATGATCAACATATAACAATAGAAGAACACGTCCCTGCTGTGAGGTCCGCACAAACAGAGAGTGATCCTAAAACTCTTCTGAAAATCATCCCTTGGGTGATCATGAAGGTTGTCCTGAAACTAGTCACCGTGCTTGCTAAAAATCAAACAATGTGAGGGCCTATCGGAAACACTCAAACCAAGCTCGTGGAGCCTGTTTGAGACCATATATAACACGACGAAGGTGACAAATATATCCCGGAGGATAGTAAGACCTGTGTGTGGCTGCATATATACATTCTCAGTGAATGAGCTGTGAACAACGTTCTAAATGGCGGCCACAACGACTACATCGGCCGAGAAAATTTATCAGAGATGGGGATATATCGGGGATATTTTCAAAAATCGGATATCAAAATCGGAATGTAAATATACATATCTTCTTGTCTTAAATCGCATCTCAATAAGATAATATATGCATAAGTTATATAAATCTACATAAAACATCATACTTATATGTTTAAGACTTAACTCGATAATTTACATTAAGCCTATAAATTCATAATTACTATCCAAGTGTAGAATCTTCAAAAATGTCACATTGTCACATCACTCGAATTACCCAAATACCTAACCTAGAAATTAGGCGTAAAACGCTATATCGGGTCCAAAATCGCCGAAATTGCAGCCAATATATAGGGTCCATGCCTATTTATCGGCAATTTTGGATGAAAAACGCTATATCGGTTTGGATGTGCCAAATCATTGCGGCTAGGTATTGTAAACGCAATATCGGCGCAATATCGGGGTTATATCGGGGATATTTAGAACACTGGCCGTGAAGAAAGGCATTCTTCACACCCATCTTGATATAATGGCCAATATTGAATTGCAGCTATTGTCAGTAAAGTACGAACTGTAGTCATTTGAGCAATAGGTGCAAAAGTCTTATCATTGTCAATCTCATGCTCTTGAGGAAATCCTTATGCATCAAGGCGAGCCTTATGCCGCTCAATGAAACCATCAGGTCAATGTTTAATCTTAAAGATCCATTTGCAATTCACAGGTTGAACACCTGCTGGATGAGGAACAATATCCCAAATATAAGTCTGCTGAAACATCCAAAATTCCTCTGCATCACTTCTCTCCACTCCGGGTATTGAACCGCCTCTTAGTAAGATTTGAACTCACGAGTAGTATGTATGGTGGCAAGAAAAGCCTAAAACTGTGGTGAATAGGATATGATGCTAGAAAAACCAAACTGGTCAAGAGGACCAATACAATTAGAGATAAGACAGGTAGATGGCTTGTAGGGGCACTTTGAGCGACAGAGAGGTGGTGGAGGTGGCGATGGCAGCGACGACGAGGTAGTAACTGGTGGATCCTCTAATCTAGAGCCGTGGTCGGTATAGTTACAGCGGGGACTGTACGAGAGTGATCAGTTGGAGGAATAGACATGACAAGTTCTAAAGGGATTGGATCAATAAGAACTCTAGAGGACTCAACAGATGGTGCATTAGGTGGTGACAGAAAGTGAACATCCTGAGATGAAAGAGAAAATTAAGGGAGCCCTCAATGAAGGAGACATGATGGGATATAAGAAGACGACGTGCCAAGGGATCATAGCAGCGATAACCTTTATGCTCAGAGCTGATGCCGAGTAAGACACACTTAGCTGATCGGGCAAATAGCCTGGTGCGCTCGGTCGGAGGAAGAAGGGTATAGCAGGTACACCCAAACGTGTGGAGGATGTTGTAGTCAGGAGGAGAAGAATAAAGACGCTCATGAGGTGATTTTCTGGACAAGACAAATGATGGGATGATGTTAATATGGTTGACAGAGGTGAGAACAACTTCTGCCCAAAAACCGTAAGGAACAGAAGTGGACATCAGCAGACACGAGCAGTCTCAAGTCTGTGATGGTGCTTTCGCTCGGCTATCCCATTTTGTTCATGCGTGTATGAGCAAGATTGCTGGAAGAGGATACCATGGGACTGTAGGACAGATCTCATCGTAGTGGAGATATACTTACGGGCACAATCAACGCGAAATGTCTTAATCTTCGCATTGAACTAAGTATGAATCATACCGGTGAAATTTTGATATATAGTAAGAATCTCAGGTCGCTGACGCATACGATACACCCAAGTAAACCTCGTGAAATCATCAAAAAAGCTAATATAATATAAATATTCATACCTAAATGGAATTAGAGTTGGCCCCAGATGTCAGAATGAACTAACTGAAAAGGACTAGTAATTTGAGATAAACTTTTATTAAAAGGTGGAGTTAAGTGTTTTGCCAACTTACAGCCCGTACATAAAGATAAAGGAAAATAAGAAACTTGTTCAAGAGCTCCACTAGGAAATAAGCTCTTTAGACGTGACTCTAAGATATGACCCCGGCGTCTGTGCCACAGATCGGTAGCAGACGGACTACACCCGTTAAACTATGACTCGAACTACTACTGACAGGGACATGAATAAAATTAAGGTGGTACCGTCTTTCCCTCCTATGAGCATGACCAATCGTCTGACCTGACTGAGGATCCTGCACAGAACAAGTGAAGTAATTGAAAATAACGATGAGACCAATTTCACACAAGCTACTGATGAATATAAAGTTCATTCATAAATATGAAACATGTAATAAAAGCAAGGTGAGTGTTGGAGAGGTAATAGATCCTGTTTGTGTAATGGCTAGTTGTGAGTCATCAGCTGTATGTAATGGTAGAAAGTGTGATGGAAGTTAGGTGATAGCAAATAATATGGTAGAATCAGATGTCATATGATATGAGGCATCAGAATCTAAAATTCAAAGAAAAGACTACTCGAGTCAGCAGAGAAGACCGAGGCAGAGGATCTAGCGAATGCTGACTGGCGTTGGAGCTGTAACTCAATCTGAGTATATCAATGATGGATATCTTTAGGGTCAGGAGGTAAAGGTTGAATTGTACCAGCTGACATGGTGCGAGATCCTGCTGAAGAAGCACGAATGGGAGGAAGTCCCTGCTACTTTCTTCGTTGCTGTGCTTGAACTTGTAACTCCGGATGAAGATTGAAACACTCGCCTCAGTGTGACATGTCTTCTTGCAGTGATTGCAAGATCTAGAATGACAGCAAAGACTGTCAGTATGGCCAGGCTTCTTACAGATGGTACAATAGAGTCTAGTGGTGGTACTGCGAGAGCCTTCTGAAGAAGAAGATCAAGGTGCAACTGCAAGTACAGTCTTACTTTCGGATGTTGATATAGAGGTAAAGAAGAGAGTGAGTGCAAGCGAGTCTCTTCGACAACCAGATCAGAAATAGGAGAATCTAAACTGGAAACAGAATCTCTGTGAATGATCTGACCACATAATGGCTGAAACTCTGGGTAAAGAGCCATAAGTAACATAAACAACTGACGACGATGAGTACTCTAGAAGCACTAGAGTCAAGCTCGGTACCTTCCAATTGTTGTAACTCTGTCCAAAATCCCCGCATATGAGTATGGAACTCCTGTATGGTGTGATTTTTTTGTTTAGTAGACAATGATTGTACGAGAAGCTGGTACTCCTTGTCACCGCTAGACTGAACATACTGACTGATCAAGTAGGTCCTAGAGTGAGTCCGTTGAGTGAAACCAAAGAAGATTTGCTCGAAGTGTGCTGGCAACGGAGGCAATGATGAAGGAGATGATCCTTCGATTATGATCGATCCAAGTTGCCTTTGCTGTAACAGTTGTACTCTTGATCTCTGCTGAAGCATCGGTCGCTTACTCAGATGGACAAGGACAAGTGCCGTTAATATGTCCCTAAAGAGAGTGTCCAAGTAGTGTGGATTGAACAGATGCTGACCAATCGGTCCAATCCTTTGTAGATGTCAAGAAAAAATCAGTGAAAACTGGAAGATACTGTCGAAACTGAGGCTCCATGTTAAAGAACTGTTCACGCGGGTCAGATTCTCCACGAGTTGAATCACATAAAAAACGCAAAGCTCTCATCGTCACGATCATAATGCCTCGAAGAACTCATGAATCGGACTCCAGATGTGCAAGTTGCGACCCAAAAACGAAGACAGTATATTAACGAGTCTGTTCTATACTGGAACTGTTACTGTAGCATGCAGATTGGGTTACCGTAGCAACGGTTTGCCGACTTAAACCCAATTTCTGCTTTACTTATAGATGTGGGTTCGGGTCGGATCCGATTGTGCAAATCAAATCAAAAAAAATCTTCAAAATCCCCAAAAATTAAAAAAACTCAAAGAGTTTCTTACAGTGGTGGCAGTCGTCGGGGTTAAAGGCCCGACTTCGTCGTTGGCGTGCTATCAATAGGCGGCGGCGAAGCGAGGATGGTGGTGTGGTTAATGATGGTGGTGATGATGCAAATGATGATGATGGTGTGGATGATGGTGATGATGCGGTCGAGCTCCGCTATGCGAGCGATGAAGGTCATGATGTGGATGATGATGATGGCGAGGATGATGGTGATGATGCAGATGGTTTGGATTTGTCTCGTCTTTGCTTGGATTTGTCTTGGTGGTGGTGATGCGGATGGTATTGATGATATGGATGATGGTGATGATGCGGTCGAGCTCCGTATGCGAGCGATGAAGGTGATGATGCAGATGATGATGGTGTGGATGATGGTGGTGATGTGGTCGAGAGCTCCGCTATGCGAGCAATGAAGCCAAGGTGGTTGGATGGTTTGGATTTGTCCCTTCTCTGCTTGGATTGGGTCTGTAGGGGACTCGGTTCTCTCTCTTTCTCTCCTCTCTCTCTCTTTCTTTTTTTAAGTGTAATTTGTGGAAAGAGAATTTGGATTGGGGATTGATCAAAAACCTAGCTCCGATACCATGTTATAATAGTTGAAGAAAGGGGAAAACTGAAATTGTTTTTTGTGATGGCTATATAGGCATACAAACTCTAATACAACTCTAATACAAACTCTAACACAACTCCAATACAATTTCTAACACAATGTGTATTCTACTCCTACTACTACTGTTAACACAACTAATTAAGCCATTCTTTTTTTAGTTAATGAAGATTTAAGGTATTGGGTTGGAAACACCTATATTCTGCTGTGGTTACCAAATAACGACTACAGCATCCTATATGAAGATAGTGATTTTATGGAAGGATTCATATTGAAATCTCTGGGAACATTACTAACAGACTCTTGCTTTTATATCATTTGCGCCTTTCAGCTTCCTGATCCTAAATTTCTTTTTCTAATACTATCAATCCACCTCAGATCTTGGCAGAACAAATATTCTTCGGTGATTTAATCATCTATTAGCATTAACCTAGGTGTTAGTTCAAGTGCATGCTGATTATTGGCCAGCTGAATGCCTGTTGTGTCTAAGCACAGTTATCAAAGGTTAATGTGCTGTGAAATATTGTGCAAATTTTTTTTAAATTTTTTTCTATTCATTACATCTGTGGACCACAGGAAAAATGTTATGTGTGTCCATAGATCCTTTCCAATTTATTAGTTGCCATTTTTTTCATTTGCCTTGCATTATGTCATGGGGCTTGTAATATTCATCTTTGTGTTACATGTGTCAAAAGAGTCCATTTTGTAAAGGGAAGAAGGATAGGAACATGTTTTTCGATGCCCCGCATTCTTAATCAGAGCATAGAGCCAACTGGTTGAGATTATGTCATAACAGTAGATTCTGCAAATATATGAATCTAACCTCTTTTTATGATAGTGTTCTTAAATAGAATAAGCCATTCAATAATGCATTCTCTTTCATACTGCAGGTTAAATGCAGTGCTCCTTAGACTCGAAGTCGGTTATGGAAAGTAATGGAAAATTTTCAAGGACAATTAACTTGAAAAGTTTGTTGTATTTACAAAGTTAAAAGTCAAATCTAGACAACTCATCATTCAATCAATTCATAGTATGACAAACTACTTAAAGCAACCAGACCAATCGACATGATGTAGAAATCTATTGCATCTTTATATAGTTACTCTTCAGACTTGGGGCATAAAAAAGTTGTTCCGAGTTATTAATTATATTGAGACATCATACCAACTAATTAAGCCAGTCTTTTCATAGTTAATGAAGATTTAAGGTATTGGGTTAGCACCTAGCTTCTACTACTGTTACCAAATAACAACTACACCATTCTTATATGATGATAGTGATTTATGAAAGCATTCATACTGAATATCTCTGACAACATTACTAACAGTATAATTTTTGCGCATTTCAACTTCTTCTAAATACCCTCTACTTTGGAATTTTTTCGTTAAGTTCTTTTTAATAAAATTTGAGGGGAGCTTTTGCCTCACCATTTATCTCAAAAAAATTATTGTTCCTAAACTTATCAGCTAGCTGAGTGCTTTGTAGAAGGTTACTGTGTTGTGAAATAATTTAATCTTGAAGATTATATTTAAGAAAAAATTTAATAAACAAAGACATGATGTGCTGATTTTTTTTTGAAATAATTTGTATTAACTATTAAACTTTTTTTAATGATGTAGAACAGGAATTAATTTTGAAACATGTCGAGGCTGTGGTTTAGCTATGAGACTCTTGTTATAATAAAGGATCTTGGTTCATGTTCATAGTATGTGACAATATTTTATGTTGGCTGTCACAGGCCTACTACAACCCTCCTCCTTTATCCTGGCTTGGGGCAGGCAGTGAACGGTGCACTGGCGGAGTTAAGTTGGGTCAAAACTGAATATATGGAGTGTAAATTCAGTAAACAGAGAATCCGAAATTATAATACTGTGAGATTAGATGAACAAGAAATACCGATGAGCAGTCATTTTAAATACTTGGGTTCTATTATCCAAAAGGATAGAGAGATTGATAGTGATGTCAACCATAAGATCTAAGCTGGCTGGTTGAAATGGAGGAGCGCAACAGGAGTTTTATGCGATCGTAACATTTCGTTATGGCTGAAGGGAAAATTTTATCGGACTGTTATTAGGCCAGCTTTGTTATATGGCACAGAATGTTAGGCTATAAAGAGACATCATGCCCATAAGATGAATGTAGCAGAGATGCGCTTGCTTCGTTGGATGTGTGGTAATACGCGGAGAGATAAAATGAGAAATGAGGATATTCGTACTAAGATAGGTGTAGCCTCTATAGAAAAGAAGATGAGAGAAAACTGCTTATGATGGTTTGGTCATGTGCGACGTAGACCTACAGATGCGCCAGTCCGGCGAGTAGAGCGTATCAATTATGGCAAGTTAAAAAGCGCAGGGAGACCGAAGAAAACATGGATGGAGGTAATACGATAAGATATAGAGGCTAAAGGTCTTAGTGAAGGCATATTGCTCGATAGGAATGAGTGGAGAAAGCTGATTCATGTGCCTGATCCGACATAATTCTCTTTTGGTACATGTAGCCTACCCCAAATACTTGGGACATATGACTTAGTTGTTGTTGTTTGTTGTTGTACTCTTGTTATAATGAAGCATCCTTGTATATTGATTATGCAAAGGAGTTCTGAAGCTTTAATACCTATCATCTTATTTTCCATTTGATGATGAGGCAACATTTTGCAGCTCGCCTCGTAGGATTCCTCTGAAGAGAGGAGCTGAGGGTCGCGCCATCTGGAGATCATATTCATGAAGTACTTCTCTTTCACATCTTGACAACTTCTAGAAATCTCCACTAGATTATCTATTCTTTATGTTTTTTTTGCTAATTTTACCAAAAATACCATAAATTATCACTGATTTCCCAGAAAAAAACCCTAAACTATCAAATTCCCAAAATATACAACCAATTATATTTTTTTCCACTTTAGTCTCTCACGGCGTTAATGGCAGTAATTAAAAGACTTAAATGCTCTTATTAATCAAGTGTGGCGGTACCTTCATGAGCGTGGGCATGCAGCACCACATGGCCGACGGCTCCTCCGGCCTCCACTTCATCAACTCCTCGCCTGACGTTGCCCGCGGCCTCGACATCGTCATCCTCTAATTCATCGACCACCCCCTCCTCCGAGCCTGGGACCCACCCACCGCTTCGTTCACCCACATTGAGTACCAACCCGCGCCCCCTTGAATGCCACCAGCCCGTCGGCAGTAACCTCACCGTCCACCACCACCAAGCCCGCCGCCGACACTACCGCGATCAACATCTTCAAGATCACCCGACAGCAGCTCGCCTTACTGAAATTCAAAGTCAAGTCACCTACAACAACTATGTCCTTCTCGTCGGCCACGTCTGGAGATGTGCATGCATCGCATGTGGTCTGCTCGCCGACCAGCGCACCAAGCTACACTATACCACCGACGGCCGGACCCGCCTCCGGCCCGTGCTACCGGAGGGGTACTTCGGCAACATGATCTTCACCGCCATGCCGATAGCCGACTTCGGGTAGAACACGGGCGGCGACGGTAGGTTCGAGGCCGCGACAAGCAGGATCCAGGCGGCGCTCGTGAGAATGGATAACGAGTACTTGCGGTCGGCGCTGGATTATCTCGAGATGCAACCGGACTTGTCCTCGTTCTTGTTCTCATTCTCATTCCAGTGCCCCAACATCGGGATCACCAGCGGGACAGGTTGTCTATACACGACGTAGACTTTGGGTGGGGCCGACTGATATTTATGGGCCCAGCGGGATAGCGTATGAGGGGCTGGCGTTCATGCTGCTGAACATCGAAGGGGACGGGAGCTTGTCGGTGGCGTTCATGCTGCCGAGCACCGAGAGGCGAGAGAAGGCGGCGGAGGTGAAACTCATTGAAGTTGATTGAGAGAGAGAAGAGAGAAAGAGAGAGGTGTTTAATTAAAATTTAATTAGGATTTAATTAGATAACACGTGTTTTACACATGTTATAATAGGGGCAGTTTGGTCAATAAAAATTAGTACGTGACAGAAGTGTAAACGGTGGACTGACGAAAGGTAGTTTTTTTGGGAATTCAAAGGATAATTTATGGTATAATTTTGGGAATTTGATAGTTTAGGGCTTTTTTTGAGAAAGCATAGTAGTTTATGGCATTTTTGGTAAAATTAGCCATGATTTTTACATGTTTTTTCAGTTCCTAGCTGGAGATAGCCATCAGTCTGATCATTTTATTTTATTTTATTTCTTGTTAGTTTCTTGAGATTTTTTTGCATGCTGATGTTGATGACTATCATGCCACATGGACCAAATTTCTATCTTGTACTTGTTGCCGCCCCCTGATCTGGAGCCTTTGTCTACCATGCTTCATTACATATAAGTTGGATAAGTACCTCCTTGGATTGTATCAATAATTATTGTCCTAGCAGTCCTTGATAGAGTCATAATGTAGATGCCAATTTGCAGATATATATGCACAATCATCATATTATGAATATTTTATGTTAACATGAGAATCATCTTCTAGCAAGCACCTAAAATTTTCTTGTTCTGATCTTGGATCTTGATATTTTAGACCTTTATGAGATGTATATAACCTTGGTGAAATCTTATTTACTTTTAAATTTCAAGTACTACTACTGTGCACAAACATGTCGAATCTGCTTTTGTGTGTCATAATGTTTCTTTCAAAAAAAATTGCTTGCATGTCGCAGTAGTTTTAATGGTCATACAGTGACATGGTAATTTACAACTTTAGCTTGTTTCTCAGCATAGAACCTTCCAAATTTCTATTCTTTTATTGGTTAAGAAAGTTCACTGCCATAGATTTTCCTCTTCTCATCTGCATCTCACAAGAACAAGGCATTTGTGTACAAGGAATAAAGAAAAAACAGACACCAGGCTGTAATATATACAAGTTAATATAGATTATTGACAGACATCTTTTAACTTAGACTGACATCTGCTTGAAGAAATCAAATATAGACTTTCCTCAATTTATTCTACTTGAATACTCAGACATTCATAGTCATATTACATAGCTCAAGTTACATCACACTTCATATGAAATATTAGTACTACTTTTTCTATAGAAACTTGCTTTAGCTGCCTCCATCACTCTACCATCAGTCATTTTGTTGTGATTGAACATTCTGAGATGTTCCTTTGGGCTAATTCACGGAGAGATGCCATTTATTTGTTACAATTACTTCAACCTGCAAGATGAAAATAGGGATAAATGAGAATCGGCAAGTTCGCTGAGTATGAAATTACAAACTACAAGACATCTTTGTGCTTACCTCTGGAGTTGTTAACTACAAGCTTGCATAATTCTTGCATGGACAAAGCCTGATGTGGGATGTCGTATGGGCTTCTCACACGCGGGAGATGGCATCACTGTCTCAAAAGCTTCAACAAGTAATGCTACCTTCCTCTTCCGAGCTGGAGCCAGTTTCGTCACTGCGTTTCGGAGTGCATAATCTATCAAATATTCTTCTGAGTTCTTCCTTTCATCCATCATCTGATGCCTCAGATCGACCTTTTCTGCTTCAGGATCAGGCTCTACATCAAGAAACCGTGGTGGTCGTGGATTGAAATCTCTGATAGCATCTGGATCCTCTGTTATCTTCTTCCTTCTGATCCTTGTTCTTGCTTTTGACTTGGCTATGCTTCCTTCAAGTGGAATGACTTCCTCCTGCTGCTCTTTTTCTGACTCCCAGGATACTCCAATGTCGATCTCATCTGATTGGTCAATAGAAGAGCAACTTTCACTGTCAGAAGAAATGCGTGCATCTTCAATTGCATCATCATCATCATCATCACATTTGAGTACTGTCTCTGGTTGGTTTCGGATGGGACCATCCTCTGTCCGACCCTGATCAGATTCATTGAGATCGTCAGAGGAGTCAAAAAGCTGGACTATAAACAGTGAGTTGGTGTCCTCAACTTCATTCACATTCTCCTCTTCTTCGACATTTTCTTTGAGCATGTTTTGCTGTTCTTCAGGATCATCAGGTTTAAGGATGTTGCTGTCGTCATTGTCGAGTTTGGGAAGAACAAACCCTGCCTCACTACCTTCTTTTGGTTCTTCTGAAACCACCTCTTCAAACCTGTGGGAGCTTATGTCTGAGAAGCTATCCTTGCTGTCACAAAGACAGCGTGTGTCATCGTCTTCTGATGATTCTGGTTCTTGGGGTTCAGAAATCTGATCCGAACCTTCATTAATCGCAGCAACATCAGGATACACTTCTTGCTTGAACTCTGCTTCGGCTTCATCAACAGCGCATTCAGTTTCGGTAATTGGCTGAATTGAGAGCTCATCACAAAGAGATATGTCACCAGCATCACTTGCAGTTTCTTGATTCACTTCTTGTTGCTGCTCTGCATCAGCTTCAGCTACATCACATGAATCAAGAGGAGCAATCTGTTCGGTAGAGAGCTCAGTCTGGGGAAGCATCGGACGAGAGCAATCACCAGGACATTCAGAGCACTCAGCCGTAGTGTCAGGAAATGGGCTGTCCGCTTCCTCTTCCCAATTGAAATCAAAAGTAGATACCTTGTTTTCACTCTCTACCCCACAATCATTGGCTTTCCGCAATAGGCCCTCCTCATAACAATCTACACACAGCTCTCCATTATCCTCTGGCAGCAAGCTTGGAGTTTCCTCTTCCTCAGCATCATCCACCTGTGGATCACACTCCACATATTCTAGGAAACTCATCCTTACATCCACTTCTTCATTCGAAAGCTCACTGATCTGATCCACACCATCTTCAACCATTGCATTAGCACAGGGTTCTTTCATCTGATAATCTTCTTCTAAAACCTGAGGTTTTCCAATTTCACCTTCTTTATGGTTGTTTTCAGTTATGATCTCTTCCTCTGGTATACTATTAGTATAAATTTCGACGAAGAAATCATCAGGTTCTTCCTCCATCGGTGGAGCGACTTCTAACCTAGACAAACCCTTGCTAGAAGCCTTTTGCCCAGTATCTATCTCCTTATCCTTCCCTAAAGCTTTCACTCTCAATGGAGAGAGCCCTTTTAACTTCATGCTCTTTTGGGTCTTGAGCAATTTCCTTCTTGCAGACATGAAGCACCTCAAAGGAGGCAAAGGTTCATGTCTATGCCCATTCAAAGAACAATAGGTATAAGGGCAGACCCTCATCACTGAGGTCCCTTCAGCTTCAGTTCCCCCAGGATTGAGGTCCAAAGCTTCAGGAAACTTTGAATCTTTTAAAGTTGAGGAACAGGTTGCCCTGTTGACAACTACACCCTTGATCAAGCTCTTCACCATCAATGGCCTTATTGTTTTCAGACTAGACTGCCTACTCAATGGCCTGGAAAGGTTAAGACCAGGGGAAGTGCAAGAAGGTGGTGATGATGGCTTTTTGGGATTCAAATTCTTCCAGTTTCTTGCAGTCTGGAAGTCGAGAGTTACCTGCAGTTGCTCCTTCCTTGCATCAGAACTGCTTGTGGGCTTCATGTAGTTTGGCGAGGCCCGGGCCGGAGATCTCTTCTTGGGCTTCTTCATAGGAGAGTCCTGGAGGCTATCCAGGTCTGCAGCTCTGATGGATCTCTCCAGCTTCAGCTTCTTCTTGAGATCACCCCCTCCTCCTCCCCCTCCTCCTCCCTTGCTTCTTGTTTCCTGCAGCTGATGACAAGATGATTGCCTCTCAAGCTTAACATGGCTCCTCTTTGTTGTCTCAGCTTGAGAGCCAATCTTGTGAGGTGCTTTTCTTTGAACCATGTTGGAAGGAAGAGAGAAGCAAGGGGAGTTTTGAGTAGAGTTTTGGGTTGCAGGAAGGAGAAGATTGGAAGTAGAGCTTGGAGAATGGGGAAGAAGGAAAGCTAAAGAGACCCAAGAGGAAGTGATTCTTCTAGATGTGCAAGTATTTTTACTCTTTGAGTTTTCTGCCTGTTGGGGGCTTTTGTTATTTGGGCAGCCAGATTTGAATATAGCTGAGATTGGGGGGGTGTGAGAGGGACAACCACTCCACTTTGTGAGTGCTTGCTTGGGGGAAATGGGATTGAAATGAGAGATGCTGTTTTTTGAATTATCTAGATTTGTTTATTGGTTCAAAAGCCATGGAAAATGGCCACTGTGGGTTTCTTGTGTTCAAATTCTCTCTTCAATTTGGTGGGGCTGAGAGTGAAGAAATATTGAATAAAGAAAGGAATATGGTGTGAATGCTCTGAATACTCAGCTCCATTGCTTTTTCCTCAATGTATAGTGGTTTTTTTTTTTTTTTTTTTTGAAAATTTTATCTCTTGACCTTGTGTAAATTTCTTTGATCGAGAATGAGCATGGATTCTGATTTGTGGGATTGGGTTCCCTTTTGTCCTTCTCTTTTTCTCTAACTGAGAATTGAGTAGTTTGATGCAAGTGAGATTTAAATTTTAGATCTTTAAATTACTGATTCTATCATTATATTATAGTCGAACTTGTTATTCAAACAATTTTGAGCAAATGCTATTTGATTTATATATTGATGTTAAATGCTCTATACTACATTCATTATTCCTGTTTTAATTCTATGTTTCCTTGTAAGAAATTATGTTTAAAATCCTTTGCAATTTTTTGTGACTAATCATAGGCATGGATTATGGGATTTGGTTCCAAATTTTGGATATTTGCTGTCTGATATAAAGATAAGTGTATAAATTCTTTAATGCCCCATCCTTTGTACCTCTATATTGGAAAGTTATCTTATAGTTGTGAATAAGTTCCATATTGTTGTAAAACCCGAAAAATACAACATTAAGATTTGAGAGAGAGAATTCTAGAGAGATAGTAGAAAGAGAAACTCTTATTGATTTCTGAAGTGTACATTAAGATAAAACTGAAAGGGCTTATTTATTAAAAAACTTTAAGTTACAATGCAGTCAATAGTAACTATCTTTATTATGGACGGTTGGTGATTGGAAGATGGGGATAGCCATATTCATAACACTCCCCTTTGAATATCCGCCACTCATGATGTCCCATTAAAAATCTTGCTAGAAAAACCCAGTGAAATAAAATCACGGACGAAGGAAAAAAATAGTACACCATTTTGTTAAAATTCTTACCTGAAAAACCCTGTGGGATAAACCATAGTAAGGGAAAAAGAGTACAGTTATGTAAGTTCCCCCTCAAGTTGGCATGAATAGTTCTTCTTCATAAATCTCACAGATGATGCATCCCGATATCACAAATAAGTTTTTTGAAAGTTATAGTGGGAAGTGTCTTTGTGAAAGATCTGCCGCATTATCACTTGATCGTATGTATTGAATATTAATTTTCTTATCCTTTTCAAGCTTTTAGCTGAATGAGAAGAACTTTGGGGGGTATGTGTTTGGTTTGATCGCTCTTGACGTATCATTTCTTCATTTGATCGACGCATGTAGCATTGTATTCAATCAGTACTGTTTGATCTCCATCGACTGGTAATTCACAAATTGCTTGGATGTGTTGAGTTGCAGACATAAGCCATATACATTCTTAACTTCATGGAGTTTTATGACTTCAGCATGATAAGAAGAAGTGACAATAAGTGTCTATTTTTGTGAACGTCAAGAGATCGACGTACCTCTACATGTGAACACATATCTTGTTTGAGACCAGATTTTATGTGAATCTAACAGGTAACCTGCATCTGCATAACCAATCATTTCTTATTTTGATCTTCTGCAATAAAACAAACTCAAATTAGTTATTTTTTTGAAGATAATGAAATACATGCTTAATTTCATTCCAATGTCTCCATATAGGAGATGAGCTAAATCTTATTAATAGATTAGTAACAAATGCTATATTTGATCAGGTACAATTAGCATGATATATAAGAGTTTCAATTGCACTTAGGTATGATACTTCAGGATCAAGAACCTCTTCATTATCTTCGCAAGGAAAAAATGGATCCTTTTCGCATTTAATGATCTAACAACAATTTTAGTACTTAAAAGATTTGTTTTATCTATACTAAAGCATTTCAAGACCTTTAATTGATGCAGAAGTATTATATTTTGAAGATGCTCAATCTGTAAACTAATACTATATTTGATTTCTTCAAGATTTTTCATTTCAAATTCATTATTTAAGTACATCATCGTTTCTGGAATTTCTTTATGAGTCCCAATGATATTTAAATTATCAACATAAACAGTAATAATAATGAATCCAAGTGTTGTTTTCTTTAAAAAAACACATGGGCATATAGGATTATTTACATATCTTTCCTTTAACAAATACTCGCTTAAGCGATATACTACATGTGTCCTGATTGCTTTAACTCATATAACGATCTTTGTAATTGATCGAATATAATTCTTTGGGTTTTGAACTTGATGCTTCAAACATCTTAAATCCTTCAGGGATTTTCATATAAATATCGCTATCAAGCGATGCATATAAATAAGCTGTAACAACATTTATAAGATGCATTTTTAAATTTTTAGAAACTGCTAGGCTGATTAAATATCTAAACATAATTGCATCCATTACTAGAAAATATGTTTCTTTATAATCAATTTCAGGTTTTTGTGAAAAATTTTGTGCAACAAGTCGAGCTTCATACCTCACAATCTCGTTTTTCTCGTTGCGCTTTCGCGCAAAAACCCATTTGTATCTTACTGATCTCACGATTTCAGGCGTGAGGATAATAGGTCAAAATACTTTTCGCTTATTAAGCGAATTCAATTCAGCCTGTATAGCGTCTTTTCATTTAATATAATCATGTCTATTTTGATATTTAGCAACAGATCTTAGTTCAGGGTCCTTACTGTGTTAACAATATCATATGCTATGGCATAGGAAAATATTACATCAATATTTTTCATATCATTTCGATTCCATAATCCTACTATATTTGCATAATCAATAAAAATCTCATGATTTTCTATACATTCAGCGTTTTCTATTCTTCATTTGTCTTATTTTGTGTTTCTTCTGGAACATATTCATTCATATTGGGTCATCATGCTTATCTGCTTCCTTTTTTATCAAGAATTTTTTTATCTTTGGAACTAATTAGTCTAGCACGTTTCAGGTGTATCTTAGACTCATTAGTGACTTCATTTTCGGATTGTCCTTTTGGGATTTTAATCCGAGCAGGAGCATTTGTAGTTGATATGTATAATTTAGTCACTCTTTTTGTATTAGTGAACGTATTTGGCAATTGATTTGCTATTTCTTATAAATGCATAATATTTTGTACTTTTGACTCACATTGTTTTGTGTGAGGATCAAAATGCAAAAAAAGATGGTTCATTCCATGTAATCTCCTTTTCCAGATGTTTATTTCTCCCCTAATGTTAGGAAAATTGTCTCACTTAAATGGTAGTCGGCAAAATGAGCCGTAAAAACATCACAGGTTTGAGGCTCAAGATATCTTATAATAGAAGAAGATTCATATCTGACATATATTCTCAGTCTTCTTTGAGAACCCATCTTTTGTGTTATGGTAGAGCAATCTGTAAATATATCGCAACTAAAAATTTCTTAGATGGAAATATTTGGTTCTTGACCAAATGCTAATTGTAATAGAGTACTCATAATATGCACTTGGTCTGATGCGAGTTAACGTCACAACATGTAAAATTGCATGACCCCATACAAAAATAGAAAGTTTTGTTCTCATTATTAATGGTCTAACAATAAGTGGAGGTGCTTAATCAGTAATTCAGCCAAATCATTTTGTGTGTATACATAGGTAACATGATGCTCAACAGTAATCCCTATTGATATATAATAATCATTAAAGGCTTGAAACGTAAACTCACAAGCATTATCAATTCTAACTTTCTTGATTGTGTTATCAAGAAATTGTGCTCGTAATCTAATTATCTGAGTAACAAATCCCGTAAATGTCACATTGTGGTAGATAATAGACAAATATGTGACATTTATCAATATCATAAAGTATCGAAATGGTCCACACAGTAGGTGAATAGGTTCACATATATCACCTTGAATACGTTCAAGAAATGTAAGTGATTCAGTTTTAATTTTAGTTGGTGATAGTCTAATGATCAATTTTCCAAGAGAACAAGTTTCACATGAAATTTTACTAGTTGAATGATCTTATGGCCCTTCAATGAATGTTCATGTGAGTTTTCAATAATTCTTCACATCATTATTGAATCAGGATGACCAAAACGATCATTCCACAGAGTTAATGTCTGAGGATCTTCTTTAACTACCATATGTGACTCAATCACATTTATATATGTATAATGTAATTCTGAGAAAAATTTTGATAGTTTTTCTAATATGTACTATTTTTTTAATGTGTATGTAGTAAGATACATACTTCATATTTTCTTCAGTTACAGATTGAGTATCATATCCATGAAGATATATATCATTAAAAGTCAACAAATTTCTTTTGGACTTTGTGAAAACAAAACATTATTTATGAAAAACTTTATTCTATTTGGAATATGAAGCTAACTTTACCAATTCCTTCAATTAAGTCTACAGAATCTGATATTTTATTGATATTGCTTTTGTTGGCTTTAAATCAGAGAAGTACCTTTTAGAATAGTGTGCGTTGTATCACTATTTGGTATGCAAATATCACTGGTATTGAATTTGACTCCATCATTAGTATAATCCATATTAAGTTTTATCTCAAAAAAAATCATTTGGTGAGAATAAAGTTTCAAACATATTATTATAAATGAAATATTACATTTGAAGATAATTTGACAAATATAAATAGCAAAACATAGTAATACATTCATATATCTAGTTATCATCAATATCAATAAGATCACAATGAGTTAAAGGGCCAGCAAGATCATCAGTAAAATCTGAAACATAAAGATGAGTTGAATCATCTATAGGATCAACTTGTTCAATAAAATTCACTTTTTCCTTTCCCTTTCAAGGATATCTTATAAAACTTACAAAGGTGCTCCGGTGTTCGACAAACTCGAAACCATTGCTTTTTGGAACATTTATAACATGAATCTTCAGTATTCCAGAGAGAACTTTCACGAACATTTTTTTTCTTTACCATGATGTTTTTTTGAGGATCTTGTTGTTTTGTGAAGAGTTGTAATAATCACTTTGACCTTGTGAAGAGTTGTAATAACCACTTTGACCGCGTTCACGATCACGACCACGTCCACGACCATAACTATATTCTCAACCATAATTTTTACAAAATGTAGCATTTGCTTTTGTAAATGTTGCTGAACCAGTAGGACGAGACTAATGATTTTTTATCAAAAGTTCATTATTCTTCTCTGCATGAGAAGAGATGAAATCAATTCAGAATATTTCTTAAAACCACACAACTGATATTATTGTTGTAGTGTTATATTAGATACATGAAATGTGGAGTAAGTTTTTTCCATCATTTCTTCATCTGTGATATTCATCCTACAGAATTTCAATTGAGATACTATTCTGAACATTGTAGAGTTATAAGCACTGACTTCTTGAAGTTTTAAAAACGCAAAGTTTTTCATTTATCATGTGTGACAGGAAGCACAACTTTCTTTTGATGATCAAATCTTTTTTAAGATTTTTTCACAGGATAATTGGGTCTTTCACTATGAGATATTCACATTTTAAGCACTCATTATGATGTCTACGTATAAAGATCATCCCTTTTGTTTTATCTTTTGATGACATAAAATTCATCTCTTTTATTGTCTTAGTGCGATCCATTGGCTTGAGATGCATTTCTATGTCAATGACTCAACATATATAATTCTTCCCGTGATATCAAGTGGAATGGACTCAAGTTTTGCAATATTTGACATGATGATAACTATTACAAAATACACAAATAATTAGAATTACAATATTATTATTCCAGAGCGAAATAGTAAAACTTACATCTCGAACATAATATCGGTAAACAAAAGAGAAAAAATAAACATTAAAAGTAAAAGATTCAGTCGAAAATCACTTGAATACATATCTCTAATAAAAGGGATAATGATGATGAAGACGACGACAATAATAAACTTCAAAAATGGACGAAGCATTTTGTGAAAATTTTGACTGAAAGGCTTGTGAAGATGATAAAGAAATTTAAGGACGAAGAGAGATTGGTAAGTTATGGGAGGCTTAGAATTCACCAATTTATAAAGTAAAAACTAGTAGTTTATAGGTGTTATATAGCCATTTGAGGAAAGAGAAAAGTAATTTGAATTTAATACAATTAAATATTATAATAAAAAAAGATGGTAAAATAAATGCATAGTAGTATATATTTATGAGTATAATATAAGCACACCACTTTACTCGGTAAACGTTTCGGTGGGTGTTTATACAGATATGAATAACAGAGCAATAAAATATATAATGTCTGTTGGTAGCTTGGGGTTATTCTATTCAAGCATCAATGGAGAGATTAGTAAAATTAGATAATAACAGAAAATATTATTAGCTTGTCATAATCATATCACATTACTATAAATAGGTGGCAAAACCTCCTTTCATATATAGTAGTGGTGTTATATGAGTATAATTTGTATAATAATCTAACTTTTCGTAATCGCATCACATTATTATAAATAGGTAGCAGAGCCTCCTTTAATATATAAAAGTGATGTTATATGAGTATAATGAGTAGAATAACTTGACATTTTTACCTTGAGATAGTAGAGGTAGAGCCTTATGACAGGATTTTTCCTTGAGCTAATGGAGGTAGAGGTTTGTGATAGAACTTTTTTCTTAAGCTAATGGAGGTAGAGGCTCGTGACATGACTTTTACTTTGAGTTTGAGCTAATGAAAGTAGATAATTGTGATAAAACTTTAGTGTCGTGCTGATAACATGTTGTAAAATCCGAAAAATATAACATTGAGAGAGAATTCTAGAGAGATAGTAAAAAAAGAAACTCTTATTGATTTCTAAAGTGTACAATAAAATGAAACTAAAAGGGTCTATTTATAGAAAAACTTTATATTACTATACAGTCAATAGTAACCACCTTTATTATGGATAGTTGTTGGTTGGAGGATGGGAAATAGCCATACTCATAACACATATTACTTGAACTGTCATTTTTAAATATTATTATCTTTATTGAGTACTAAATTGTCAAACAGTCACCATGAGAGGTGCATGCTGACTATGGGGTGTGCCTCTTTGTGAAAGCTACCTAACTCTACTATTTTTGTTTTTATATAATAATGCAAAACATGTGTAGATCTTATCTGCAAGAATATTGGTAATTAAGTTATAATCATAAAATTATAAGACTTTGAGCCATCTCTATTATGATGTTGAACTCTCCTTTGCAGCTATATTGACTCGACTATACTGTTAGTTGAGACTATCATCTTTTTCTTTAGGGCCATGTTTGATTGTTGGAAAATGAAAGGAGGAAAAGTGTGTAAGCCCCGTTTGATCAGATTTCCAACATTTTTTGAGGTAAAAGCTCGAAAATCTGACACGTCCCTGTGGCTGAAAAAGGCAAAGTTGGGAGCTTTGGCTGAAAAAGGCAAAGTTGGGAGCTTTTTCGTCTCAATTTTCACAACAATTTATTAAGGTGCAATAATTTATTTCTAATTATTTATTGTCTTCCTAATTTTGCTACATGCACTGAGGTTTCAAAACAACACCCCCCCCCACCCAACAAAATCTCTCTCTTGAGGATTAGTTAGGGTTGGGTAATTCAACTCTTAGAGAAATAGGGAGAACTCTTAATCTTTGACCTTACAGTGTTACATAATTAACGTAAGCTTTTAATATGATATTTGTTGAATTAGATTAAATCTAGCCGTTCAAAAAACTTGCATTGAAAAAAACCTAGTGTACAACTACTGTACCAAATCAAAAACTAATTGGTATCTATTTTGCCTAATGACATTAAAGTAGGAGTATTGGGACCATACTAACTAGATATGATTAAGAGATGCATTTAGTTTGGAGAATTAATCATTTCACACACCTAATTATCACCACCACTGTCTAGGGGTGCGCAGAATTGGGTTAAAACCGAAAATATCACCCGACAATCAAAAACAAAACCGATCCGATCCAAACCGCTGTAATTCGATCGGGTTTCGATTTCGGGTTCCGAAATCCGAAAGTGACCTGACCGAATTGTTAAAGAAACTTTGGGTGGGGGATTCAGAAAACTTGGAGGTGGGTCGGGTTAGAACCCGGTTTGAGTTTGGTCTTTAAATTAGTTCCAAATCCCAAATCAGTGCTCCTGTCGATTCCGATTCAGACTCAGATCCGTCATCACTTCTGACGAGAAAGGGGCTTTGGCGGCAACGATGGTTGGCGGCGGATGTCGATAGAGAAGTTTGGCGGTGACTTCGGATCTTTGCAGCGGAGGCGAGGCGGAGGTGATGCGACGACATGGAGGCATTGGTGTGACGTTGAGGGTCAGATGGAGATGATGAGGCGGAGGCGGCGGTTGCGTTGGCAATGCGTTCGAAAGTTGACGGCGGCGACGGTTGTGTTGGTGAGGGGTTCAAAAGTCGACGACGACAGACGAAGATGAGGACGAAGGCAGATAAAGGAGGAGAAGTTGAATAGCTAGAAAAGAAGACCGAGTCGGTGTTGATTGATTAAGATGACTGAGTCGAGGGGGTGATGACGGCCCTAGCGAGAGGCGCAATTGGCGCTTAAGATCAGGATCTGTGGGACTCTGGATAAAGCAGAAAATCTGCCCACTGTAGGCCGAACCGAAATGAACAAAACTAAGTCGGTTCGGTTCGGTTCGGTTCTCGATCCGGCTCGATTCAGTTCGATTTTACCAAAATCGGGAAAACCCGAACCGAATTGACAGATGCGCACCCCTACCACTATCAACAAAGCCTCCATCTCTAATCTTATTTGTCACAGTATTCCCGTTTCAGCTAGGTCCAACTCTTTGCTGACATTATAATTTTGCAATAGTCCAATGGAAAATATTTTTCCTACGCGCTTACAACCCACACACTTGTCTACACATGACTAACACTTAAAACCCGTATGTATTACTCTTGTGCAGAAAAATGTGAAAGCTAAAAGTGTAAAAAAAACCATGTCTCCAGTCCAGTACATTGATTTGTAAAGTATGATTCTTTACCTATATTACTCTCATGAGTCCTTTTAATTTTAAAGTCTCTTTCCACCTTTATATTCTCAACATAATAGCTTTCTTAATCTTATCGTCTAATTTAGAATCATTAGCTCATCCACAATAAGACATCATATTTTTTTTTCCGACGCAAATTATTTTCTTGGTTTGTACTCGAAACTAAAATATTAAATTTTTATGAGAGGGCCATGCGAAAACTTCCTCTCACGTGTGAAGGTCGTGCAAAAAGATTGAGTTTGAATTCCTCATTCAAGTATACAATCTTTGACTCCAAGAACAAATAATAAATTTCATATGGGAGTCAACCTTCCTGTTTTTTCAAACCTGTATTTTGAATTCAATTCTCAATGATTGAGTTATGCTTTTTATTTGAAAAAATAGCGTATCATTCTCCTCTTTTTCTCCAAGTTGGACCAGCTGGCCTAAAGGAGAATTAGATTTTGAGTTAAAATTAGAACAATGGTTCTCTCTCAAGCAATCAAGGGTGTTGGATGCAAGGAAGTGGGCGGAAGTAAGGAAATGAGGAAGTATAATTGCTTACTTCCCTATCTATCCAAACACCGGAAAAGGGAAATAAGAAAACTCCTTTTCCTTCTCTCTTTTCTCTTTTACACAACCATTTCCTCGCTTCCAAAGGCTACAGTTAATTTTGTGGTCATGTGAATCTCATTTATAATAAGTTGTAGCACAAAACAGTTAATTTTTTGATCATGTAAATCTCAATTGCATTCTAATTACAATCTATTTTTTTATTTTTCTTAATTAATTTTTATTTTAATATTATTTTGCGGTCAACTTTGTGGTCAACTTTTCCACTTTCAGTTTCACATTACCATCTAAACACCAGAAAAGACATAACATTTTTCAAATCACACTTTCTAACAACATCCAAACATCGGAAAACTTACTAACCAATTCCCAAGTTCCAAAGGGAACTATTACCAATTCCTCACTTCCTTACTTCCTCGCTTCCACCGTCAACCAAACAGGCGAGAGCTTGAAAATTTCTGTTGAAATTTCTACCGCGCAGCTTCTATATGACGACGGTCACACAAACTGTGCCGCTTCTGATAGGAGTTAGAGAATTGAATTTCGTATCTATCTTGTGAATAAATTCTTAATGTCTCCGTTCTTTCTCTTTGTATTTTCTTAAAGAAACCTTGAGGAAATTCTAATCTTAAAGCTAAGAAGTTTTACAAATTTCAAGTTTTTTTTTTTTTACTTTTTTTATTCAGTGTTAGATTTATTTTGTTTTTATTATATTTTTAGTTGTCAGAAGACTTACTTGTAATATTATCTCGTTGAGTTCACCTAGAGTCGAACACGAAATCTCCGAACACATGAGAGAGGGGTGATGCCACTCAACGATAATAATATAATTGGATTTAGTCACCAACAAAGACAAGGCCCAAGCAAGAAAATAGGATTGTGTGAGTGGGACAGTTGCTTGGCAGAAAACTCGAGCCCATTAGTGGGGCCCACATTGGGCTCCGGGCCGGCGGAAAGGAAAGAAAGAGGCTGTGGGCGGTTGTACCCCAATGGGCCCCACTGGGCCGCCCACTAGCACTCGCGCACGTTCTTCCTCTTGTGTATTGTCATTGTCGTCAACATCATCATCATCATCAACGCACAGAAAAGACTGAAAATATTATTCACCTTTTTTCCTTGCTTTTTTTAATGCTTTTTGATTTGGATTCGGGCACAGTGTCTGATGTGTTGTTTCCCCATTACTATTTCTATGCTTAGGAATTAAGATTAGGGTTCCATATTTAAGTAGCTTACTTCAATCTCGGGCCCTCGGCCCATTTCTGACATATGGGCTGAAGTTGAGACCAAGGACAACGCGTGCAAGCCCCGTATTATCTAGGTTGAAGTGAGCATCAAATAAACTATGAATGAATTAGTTTCACATGCATTTGTATGTAACTAGAAAAGCTAGAAACTAAATTTCACATTCAAACTTGCCATCAAGGTTGAAAGGAACTTACTCATGTACATTGAGTGGAATGTGGTGGATCCTTTCAAATGCTAAAAAAAAAGAAAAAAAAAAGAGCATGATTCAAGGAATATATGAGGGACAACTTTTAGAACTTACTGAGCCAAATCTCAACCTGCCAATTTCGTTATGGTCTCTTTCACGATCTTTGTCTTGAGGCATCAGAGGAAATTGATGGGAGCTGGTTGGCAATAATACAAACAAAATTTTCTTCATCTCTTAAGCGTGTGACCCTAGAATATTTACTATTTATTTTTCGTTAAAGGTCATACCATTCTTTCATCTTCAGATATCAACGGAAATTAATGGAATGCAATAATAATGATAAAATATCATTTTAGCATGTATCAGCCTTTTTGTTAGTCAAAAATTAAAAATCAAGTGTTTTGAATACTTTTGGCCCATCCTCAACTAAGCGTAAAATGGATGATCAAAAATAGCATTTTACTTAGATCTATAATTTTAAACATATAAATTCTCGATCCGACTATTTGATCATAATCTAAACATTTAACAAACTCACTATTTCGATTGTTCATTTTGCAGCTCTTGATAGATGAGCAAAAACTATTCAATATACTTGATTTTTGGTTTATACTTACTTTAAATAATGTAGATCAACTTCAACGGAGTGCATCTTGTATTTGAATGTCGTGGGATTGAGTTTGAGTGAGAAAGATTCGGGCTCGAATCCTTCCGCATATACTCAAGTCTATACGTAAAAACACACATACATACACACACACATATATACACACACACACACACATACATATAGACACACACACACATATGAGAAAAATGTATCCCAGCCGGCAGCTGAGAGAGACTTTTTCAGCTGGGGCTTCAAGATGATCACAGCTGACTGCGACATGGTCGCAGTCCTAAAAAATCATATATTTTCAGTATAATTAGGACTGCGATCATGGTAGCACTCCTCAGAAGAAGACTGCGACCATGGTCGCAGTCCTCAGAAAAATACTCCTACTTGATCACAATACCCACAAAAAATTGCGACCATGATAGCAGCGCTTAAAATTGTGGCTGAAATTCAGTCACGTCGCGCCAGCTGAGAGAGGCTCTCTCAGCTGGAGGCTGAGGTTTAATAACAAAGCCAGCTCCTCCTCTTTTGACCCTGTCCCCTTAAACCCACCAAAGTTTAGCTTCACCCATGAAGGAGCAGGAAGCTTCCATTCACAATGTTGCTCCTCCACAAGGGCGAACCTATTAGTAGCCCGGCCCAGTTTTTCATATATTTCCTTAAATCTTTTTTCCCCTCATATATTGTCTTAAATCTCTTTCTATTTTAGTTTTCTTTTGGCAACTTTATTTGTGATTCTACCCCTAATTTAATGAAAAATATTGTTTTATTTTTTTAATAAATTCATATAATTTATAAGCATAAGTTTAAAAAATTGTAGTTTACCCTAAAATTTATTCCTGATTCCGCCTCTGCTCCTCCACTTGCCTCACTCTCAAATTGCTGAATCCTCAACTCCTCCAGGTTGTTCTGTCTTCCTCTGCAGCAAACCAAGGCCATGATTTATTGTTGACCCGAACTTGAGGGCCCATGACCCACTATCTCACAGAGGTTCAGGCTGCAACCATAACTCATGGCAAAATAAATGCAGAGGAAAAGGGGGAAAAACTCAAGTTTTCTGATTGCAGATCTATCCTTACAATTTACCCAAATTTATTGCTCCCAACTTATAATTTGGTTGTTTGCTACAATCCTCCAAAAATGATGGATCTGTGCCCATGCACTATTGTTTATTAACATGGAAATTTATTTGAAATATCAACCTTTTGCTCTCATCCGAATTAAATCAATCTGAGCCAGAAGCATCGACGGCAAACAAAACCATTTTCGTTTGATTACTTGAAAATATACGTGGTCAGTACCTTGAAGAATAAAATTGGTAAGATAGTATAATCAATTTGCTAAATAATATAATTAAATGGCTAAATAAGTTAGAATCTCTAAGATTTATAAAGCATATCGTGATCTTTTTGACATCTCGGGATTGCTAGTTTGGTGTAAAGTGGGCGGAAAAGTTAGTTTTTTCTCTGAATTTTAAGGCTCCAAGGCTTTTTCTCATGTTAAGCTGTATGTTTGGAAGAAAATGAGAGAGGAAGAAAACTCTCTCTTTGAGCTTGTCAGTTTTTCTCTCAAAATAAGAGGAAAACGCTAAGATTGCTTTGATATGAGAGAATCCACTCGGGAAATTAAAATTCCCAATTAAAATTCTCACGTTTGGCATAATAATCTTTAGAATTCCCGAGAATATAAAATTCTAGAGGGGATTAAATTACTCCAATTTATAGGAATTTAATTCTCATCATAATAGCTGGGTATTCATAATTCCTGCTGATCGGGTATTTCTTTTTTCATTCTTTCCTTTTCTTAATCGTATCTCACGTTATTTGCGGAGTCTCCACTCGACCTAGGGTTAATGCTTCTCCTCAAATATTTTTCTACCACCATCATCAGATTCATGATATAGTTGAAATCTGTTGGATCTCTCATCCTCAACCTCTTGCGCGCCTGTCTGCCTTGTGCCAACATTAATCAACAGTCTCCATGGGCCGACGATCTCCCTGTCGACATCTGAAAGATGATCCTTGAGCACCTGAGTCAGCCTGAGGATTTCACCCAATTCTGTTGCGTCTGCCGCTCGTGTAGGTACCATGTTGTTTCTGACGTCATCAAGGAGATCTACCATCGCCTCTCTCGTCGTCAGATCCTATGGCTGACGCCAGCGAACCCTGATGACCCAGCGAGCAAGCTCCGCCACTTTTACAGCCCTTTGGCCCACAAGATTTACAATCTTAGGTTGCCTGAGGCCCGATCATGCGGGTCCTCTTATGGATGTCTTGCATTGCTCGGCCCAATGAACGAGATGTTCTTGCTCAACCCCATCTTCGGAGGCCAATGAACAAGAATTCATCAAGAAGGTTATATTGTCCTGCAACCCTACTGATGGCAACGACTCGGACTGTGTAGTGTAACTTATCGATATAAAATTTCTGAAAATTATTACAGTGTATCAAATATAAAAATATTAGATTCTCTGAAATACTCAATTATATCAAACTGTGTAATGCAATATTCTCAAGAATTTAATGTCGGAGAATTATACTCCTGGGAATTTAATGTTATAGGAGAATTTCACATTCCACGTATCAAACACAATTTAAGGATCTGTTTGGCGGGGAAAAAAAGAGAGAAAACTGACAGTGAGGCCCACTCAATCTGTTTTCTTTAAGAAAATTGGTTGGTGGCCCCCATACTGTCAGTTTTCCACTCATTTTCAGCATTTTTGTAGGAAATGGAGATTTTGCTAACGTTTTGCCGACGTCAGCGCCACTTTTCTGATTTTCTGACAATTACAAACAAAGATTTTGAATCCTGAGAGAAAACTGACAGTGGGCTCATTATATCCACCTTTTCCAGCCCACTTTCCGGGTTCCAAATAGGCCCTAAGAGAAAACAGATAGCTTTAGAATGACGGGTCCCATGGTTTTTCCTTGAGAATTCTGAAATTATTAGTTTTCTAATTTTAATTTTTCATGTCAAACACGCCTTTAGTCACATGCTTTGTGATGATCCTTTTCTCCAATATCAAATCTTTTGTTGAGAGTCTTTATTGTGAACCCGTTTTTTCTCTTGTCTTTCTTTCATTACCTGAATCAATGGATTGGACAATTCTCACCCTCTGGGAGGTGGGAGAATTTTTTTCAGAGTTGATCCATTGGCCTCCACCCAAACCGCTCAATATTTCCTTTTTCCTTCTTATTTCAGATATTAGAGGAAATTGAAAAGATTTCAGTGAACCATTTGTTAAATTGGTATTGTTTAAATATATGTTCCGATTTAGCACAAAATTGCTAATGCAAAAGATTCAATCGCTCTAAATTTATTAAACCAAAATTTATCAACTAATAATGGACTTGAAGATCAACCCGGATCATGTGTGCTTAATCAGTTGTCTAAATTTGTCTCATTCTCCTCCAGTGTATGAAGAGCTGAGCTTTTGCCAGAAATTCTTAAAATTAATTGAACTTATTTGTAAAATAGCGTGATTTTATTTGTCTTACACAAGATTTTACTTTGATTGAAACGTTTTTATTTTAATCATATAATAGTTGTGAGGAAGTAATTCCGTGTATTTTGTGATAAAATTTTGTTGGATATTTTGTTAGAATTTAGTTTTTTTTACTGATATGTCTTTTATGGCATAAGTTATAGAAAATAATTGTGAAATTAACTACTTTTCCTTTTTCTCCATCAGCCCAGAATTTTAGTTCTACATTACCCAGAAAATTTTTGAGGATGTCGTATTATTGTTTTCTCTCTATCCATGGATGTCACATGGGATGTCAAAAGTGCTTCATGAAAAAAAACCAAAATTTGCTTACTATAAAGATAAAAGTTAATACTATTCATTTTTCAGATTAAATGAAGAAAAGAAATGAGCTTATTGTTGCAAAACATCACATTCACTGCACTAGCATGCACCTCGTGGTCACATTGATTCTTTAGGTGCATTATTAAGCGCATTTATCACTTTCACAAGTCAAATTGGAAATGACTTGGCCCACGTGTGAACTTTTCTTGTCCAAAATTTAATTTTTTTCCAATTCTGAAAATGATTTTTTTAATTTAAAAACATATGATTTATTTGTTGTTGCAGAACAATGAAAATTATTTTTTTTTGAATTATTTTTTTGATATATTCCCCTCAAATCTTCTCTTTATTGAGTAGAAGACTCAATAAGCAGACTTGTATTGCAATATGATGACAACTGCTGAATAAGCTATGAAACAAAACAGAGGAGGAACATTTGATTTCCACATATCTTGTGCTCATCCATAATAGACGCAGATAAGATGTTTACAAGCTGTTTCCAGAGATGTCACTCAACCTGTTCGGGGGAAAAAAAAATGCTAGCTACGATTAATGCAGCAGTCTCAATTTCTCTTTCTCTCAGATGATGATTAAATCTCCCTTTCTTCTCCGGAGATAAGTTTCTTAGATCATGCTGTAATTCATCGTCGACCACCCCCAGCCTCTGAAACCACCGCTCTAGGGCCTCCGTTGCTTCTTGTTCAATCATGACGCCATCATCCTCCAGATCCTTCAGAAAGGCCAGAGCTTTATCGAGGCCGCTCTCCCTCTCATAAGCCCCCAGCATGAGGGCGATACATTTGTCATTGGGCTTGATCCCCACGCTCTTCATGTTCTCCAACACGCTGAGAGCTTCATCGCTGTGACCTCCCGTGCAGTATGCATTTACAAGAAGAGCGCAGAGCTTGGTGTCAGGGACAATCCTCGCAAACTGAATGGCATCAAACACTCTCTGAGCCCCATCGGCATCACCAACAGTTGAATAGGCTCTCAGCAGTGCCTTGTAGACTTCTCTACCAGCATATATTTCTCTTGCCTCCATCTCCTTCATCAAACTCTCTGCCCGGTCCAGCATTCCAGCCCTAACATATGCCATGATCATCGAGCCGTATGCTCTCTTGTCAAGAGGGAGACCAAGAAGTTGGATCTCTTGGAATATTTCCTTGGCCCGGTTAAGGTTTCCTGCCTTGCTGTACATGTTAACCAGAACCGTCAGGGTGACTTGATCGCAAGGGAAGCCTCTACTCTTCATGGATTGGAATGCCGTCTCCGCACTTTCTATACAGTTGTTCTTCGCATATATGTCAATTAATTTTGTATAGTCACGGACATTAGCTTCAAAAGAATCTTCCAACAAGGCAAGTTCCATTACCTAAAAAATGACAAAAAGACGATATTAAAGGCTAGGGCATGCTACAAGTGGTGAAAAACATTTAAACTATCGAAGAGACGATATATTTCCCTTGAATAAAAATACCCACCAGCTACGATGATGGTCTGGCATGACATATAAATAGTGAAAAATAATTTTAATTACACTGAGGTAACTTATACATCAGGCGTCATATAGGCGCACATTATATTAGATCACTATGCATGGACTTCATGTCACTCTGCAAATCAGTGACGGCAACACATGTATGGTTTGGTATATTCCTCCAAAAGATAACAAGGACACCTTTTGATTTTGCATTCTGTAACAGAATGAATAGTTACACTTTCACATGCCCAACCATATTATAACCACGTAAAGGTTTAAGTTTGTCATTCTTCAATTTTGCATCATAGAGAATTCCAGATTCCACCTTGAGGAGTGCTATCCTGTTTGCTGAGAGAATAATATTTCATTAGTTTTCCTAAGAGATTTAAAATAGCTTAAACTATTTGCTTTAGGTATTGTATGTGTTTTGGTGTGTTAGCTACTACTCACCTCTTGAATTTTGACTGGCGCATATTCCCCAATAAGAAATAGAGGATGAGAGATGTGTTATATATACTTTTGTAAATTTAACAGAAAGTTTATAGTGATTTTAGGAAACCAAAAATTATGTGTCACGAGCCGTGTCAGTTTTTTAAAATTATAAAGACGGCTCGTCGGGCACTATAGAGTCGTGTGTAGCTTAAACAAACATATAAAGGGATCCTTTCACAAAAGAGCTAGAAAGCACGAACACTTCTACTCTAAAGCCGTGTTGTGTCGGACACAACACTTCTAGCTCTGTCATTGCTGTTTTGTGTGTATTTTTTCCAAACTTTCTGCGTGTCGGTGTATCGTATCGTGTCGCGCCCATGTTGGGCTGTCCGTGCCAATACAACATAGCATAAAAGGGATACCGTGTCAATAGACATAAACATCTTGCAACATGTGTATGGCTTAATACTTGCAGTAAGGGAGGCATTGCGAATGAAATTTAATTTTTTTTTTGGTTTGATTTACTCACTGGATTAGAAGCTATATATTTATACCATTAAGATTTGTTTTATTTTCTCTCCACTTCTCATAAAACAGGCTCTAATCATTATATTTTTTGATATGTATTATGTAAACACACACACTTTCACAAAAATCGTATCCCCATGTTCATATATCTTACTTTTTAAGGATTTGTAATGTCATTACCCCATGTCCATAGTTCTTAGCTGCTATTAAGTGAATTAAGAGTGAAGATCAAAGAATCCTAGTAAAGAAAGAAGAAATTAAAGAAAAGTATGAAATTATTATAAGTTGTCTTATGAGAACTACATAAAAGAACTTAAGATGGAATCAAATGATTATAGGACTATAGGTATTTGTCAAAAAAAATAGTCGTAATAAGGTTAAGGATACTTTAAAGAAAAGAAAGGCTGGACAATCGTAAGACCTCATGATGTCTCTAGTGAAATGTTGAAGTATTTGGAAAATAAAGGATTAGCATGGCCAACTATGTTATTCAATAAAATAATATGAACTAAGAAAATGCCTAATGCAGAGAGAAAAAGCACTTTGATACCACTATTTGGAAGTATAATATAAAAGTACAAAGTTGTAAAAATAATCTTAAAGAAAAGCTTAATAGTCATATAATGAAACATTCAAATAAAGTAATTGAGTAAAAGGCTAATAAAAAAATTTGGTTTTATGCTAGAGGAAGCTCGGACTTGAAAGACAATTAACGAAGAGATAGATACAAAGAGAAGAAAAGAGATTAACAATACAGGTTTCATGGATTTAGAAAAGTTGGTAATCACAGCTCTAAGGGATATATTTGTGGTGGTTTTAAAAATAAGCAATACCAACCAGTTATATTGAGTACGATTAAGAACACATATGATGGAGTATTAACTAGAATGAGAACTAATGGCGGGGAGACAACCATTTCCTATCACCATAGGCTTACACAAAGGATCATAGTTAACTACTTTATCTCTTTATTCATATATGGATGAATTTACAGGAAATATTCAGGATGAATTTCTTATGATGCTGTTTGTTGATTTGTATTAGTTGATAAGACTAGATAAATATAATTCCCTAATACAAAGGTCGCCAGAAGTTTTCTAGAGGACCACGAAATACAAATTATGGATGTAACTTTAGCAAAAGTATAAATTAGAAGACCATAAAATATAGTGCCTCGATGGTCAAGAAATACGTAGGAGTAGGGTTCCAAATGCTAACCGAAAACCGAATAACCCAATTTGACTATTTACATATTTATAGGATTTAGATATGAAAACTAAACCTAAAAAGCATATCAGATCATATTTCTGAATATGAAACCAGATAAGCAACCCGAAATTAGTTTATACAATAATATATGCAATGTATGTTTAGTTGCATTTTAAGTAAAAAACCATCTAGGATATAATAGATACCTATAAAAAAATATTGAAATGAATTTAAAGTATAAGTTCCAATAATTTCATATAATATGATTGAATTACCACTATGAAAAAAATAATTTTTTATTAATACTTTCTCTAACTCTTATTAAGATCTGAAATTTGACTCGAACCTGATAAAAAAGAAGAGAAGTTTACCAAGAAGCCGAGTCCAGATCCAATTTTCTTAAAGAATTCAGATTCAGAATATTGTATGAATCCGATCCATAACTGACCCATTTACACCCCTAAGTAGGAGTAATAATTTTCACTACGTAGGGGGGATTCATTGGAATTAGAATTAAATCAAGATAATTGAAAATGAAAACTCATTCTGAAGTATTATGTACCATGGTATACCAAATGAAGTTGAAGGGAAAATCTTATAAGATGGCATGTATGACTAACCATGCTTTATGAATCCTAATGTTGGGCAAGTAAGAAAAATGTCGTTGTTCAGAGAGTGAGTTTAGCAGAAATTAGTATGTTGAAATGAATGAGTGGCAATATGCTAATAGAGAAATAAGTGTATCCACAAGAACTTATGATAGTTTCAATTGAGGAAAAATTATAGAGAACTGGTTTTGATAGTTTGGGCACATGGAATGAAGACCTATAAGTTCTCCGGTTATGAGGTGAGGAGTGATATGATTGTCGTTGATACAACAAGAAGGAAACGAACAACCAATAAGGTACCACATGAGAGAGAGAGAGAGAGAGAGAGAGAGAGAGAGAGAGAGAGAGATGTTCGAACTAGCAGATAAAGATAGTAACTTGCTCTCTGAGTCAATATCCCCTATATGGCTCACAAGTTTGATTCCATGATAGTCTATACACGTTTGTTATCTCCTTCATTCTCATAAATATGCAGTATAGGGCTTCTTCATTCATCAGACATAGTCTTCTTAATCACACTATGATTTGTTACAAACTTTAGTTAGATATAGGAAGTCAAGAGTGAAAGTACAAACTTTGTTGGTACATTTTTATTATGTTTTGCACCTTGTCTTTTAAATATGAAGCAATGAGAAGGCCTACCATTTTTATCCTTCTTCAAGACATTTTCTTAGCGGAGGAGAATTTTCAGGTTGCTTTTTAACTGCATGATTTTAAAATGCATTATGAATAAAGTAGGGGCCTTGGTTTTTTTTGCCCCCTTTTTTATTTCCTTGGCCAAAATTTGGTATCAATTTAGAAGTGTTGAGGGTTATTTATTTTATATTTGATACTCCCCAGCAGGTTCAGAGCACTTTATGAGGAAACATAGGGTTTTGTTGTGTAGCGATATTTTTTTAAATTCGTTTTAAATGCAAACCCAGTATCACTTGAGGACCTTTTTTATATCATTTAAAGTCCCTACTGCTAGTGCTAGAACAAGACTCAAAAGTCCTGGTGTAAGTTGAAGGATATATTTTGAATTCTAGAAATGATGATGATGATATGTATGGATGGGTAGGTGGGTGGAGGATAACTTGATATGTAAGGTTGATTTATTTTGCCAGCGAACATTGTATTCATGTCCGTATTCCATGCTATCCTCCTAATTTCTAGTTTTCTATTCATGGTAAGCCTCTAGGTTTTCATACGTGCAATGATCATGTTAGCAATTTGTATCATGATGGTGACCAGTCAAGTATACTCCATACCTGACTTCACATATTTTCTTTTATTTCATATTTACATTTATATTCTATGCAGAATTAAAACTTGTCAGATTCAATTAAGAAGGATATTAACTCTTTACATCACATTGAGTTAGCGAGTCCATGAGAATCACATGTTTACCATCTAGGAAGCATCAATTAACATGCTCTTTCATATAAAGCACAAATTAAGCAACTTCATTTTTAGTTCAATGTGAAATCCAATAACAAAATCAAATAAACAAAATCAGTCAACTTTAAAAGAAATGAGCAGGGAACTAAAGCAATGCCATACATAGAGGTAATGAATTTTAAGAAAAACATGTTAAAGGATTGCAATGTCGAAACCAATGTTTAAAATAACGATAACGTAATGATAACATTTTTCTGTTATGTTAACATAGGTTATAACGTAACGCATAACGTAAGTTACACGATTTAATATTTATTTAATAAAAATAAATATATATATACTATATTTAAGATTTTTTATAAATAGAAAAATAATTTAAAAAATCTAAAAAAATATCAAAACAATATATAACACATTTTAGCAAGTCTCACAATAAATTTTCACATTCACAAGTTATAATTAACATTCCATCTATACAAACAACAATATGATCCGCATATTTAATTACAATTCATAATTTTTAACCATGCTATTCAATCTACACAAAAATTCATAATTCAATCTACAATAATTCATAAATCAATTATAATTTATAATTTTTTAGTCATACTATTTATTATTATTCATAATTCAATTTACAATATGCTAGTCAATTATACCCCAGTGTCCTTAACTCTCTCCTATATTTTACCCCTGATCCCTCTCTGTTCTCTCCCCCCATCACTCCCCTCCCTCTGATCTCTCTCTGCTCTCTCCTCCCGATCTCTCTCTGCTTTCTCTCCCTTGGGAGCGAGCAGAGAGAGATTGAGAGGGATCCGAAGAGGGAGAGAGCAAAGAGAGGGAGTAATGGGGGGGGAGAGCAAAGAGAGATTGGGGGGAGAGAAAGATCAGGGGGACTGGAGAAAGAGAAAGATCAGGGGAGAGAGAGCTTACTTGTGCTTGGAGACGGAGAACCACTGCTTAGAGACGCCGGGAAGAATCACCAGAGGTAGGTATTCTTTTGCTGTTGATCGGAGAAAGGTACGTCTTCCTCTTTCTTCTTCCTTTTTTTCATCTTCTTCTTCTCGACGCCGACGAGGAGACGACGATGAGGTTGCAGAGAGGACAACAAGCGAGCAAATTTGGGAGATTTTTTGCCCTAGACCGGAAGAATATGGATTTTTTTTATATATAAAAAATTGACTTGCATTGTAACGTAGGTTATGGTACATTACGTTAATAATGTAACGTAAGTTACGGACAAAATAACTATAGTTATCAAATAGTACGTTTTTGAGACCTGTTACATAACGATTGGTCTGCGTTACGTTATATAACGAGTTATAACGGGTTAAATATTAGGTTTTATAAAACACTGGTCGAAACCATCTCAAATTTCTAGGGCCATTAAAGATTCTAATCACAAAGCAACTTCCGCAGCAGCACCATACAGTACACAAGCTGAAGTGTTCAAACTTTAAAGCAGGAAAAATTGAAAAAGAAAAGGGGCAAGGATTATAAACTTATAACTAACCTCCAAAAGGAGAGGATTATCTGATCTCTTCATTTCTTTGAGAACAGCCAACCAGTCAGCTCTTCGGGGCTTCATGACCTTCACCCATGCTGCCAGCAGGAGTGACAAATTTTCATCTTCACGAGAGAAGCATATGATTCGTTTCATGAGGGCCTTGCAGCGATTGGTCATCTTTGGAGGAAGCTCGGATATTACCTGCTTCTGCGCTTCTGTTATGTCAGGACCAACATCACGCCATTTTAAGATAGATTCTTCTTTTTCCACATACTCTACTTGTCTCTCAGGATCAGCTAATGTTGAACGGACTAAACACACAGGAGCTGAATTGGTACATCGTTTTGAGAGAGATGGACCTCGAATGTATATACATGGAGGCAAATGGAAGTTTTTGGTCACAATAGTTAAAATGCTGTGTGGATAGAAGTTGGATAGCATGTATTGAGGTACACAGAGCATGGTAATGGACAAGAAACCAATATGTTCTAGTACTTAAAGTTTCATCACATAATACAATAAAACTAAGCAGCGGAAACTCAGTGGCAAGGTGAAGGACAAATAGAAGGGAAATGGGAAAGCAGGAGCAGGGTAAATGTACACCTTCTCTATGTTTCTATCCTTATAAAATACATAATGATAATGAAATTTAGTATTGATTGGTTTCTTTCATTGATCTCCAAGCCCTGCAAAATAAACCATTTTAGGTCTTCCGAATGAGAAAAATGCACGATATAGCTCAAAAGATGACAATTAGAAATGTAATTAAATAAATAAAATAAAATACGAGGAAAAATTTCTGAAAATTATAACAACCAACTAGATTGTGTTTATGGGTGAATATCAAGGCCCTTGTATCCCGCTTGACCAAACTAAAACAAGCACCTCGCTTCAGCGCAAAAAAAAAGAGGTTTTTTTTTTGTAGAAGAACAAGGAAAAGAAAGAGGGCGCAAAAAGAAAATTCACTTACCTCCGATTGGTTACTGCAACAGTGCCTCTTCGCCGCCGCCGGCAAAAGCTCGCCGGAGAAGAGAATGGATCAAGGGCGTGGGTGGCTACGAGTAAGGTAAAAGGAGAGTGAGCGGATATTGAGGGCTTTAGATTTAGTTGCGGATTATTGGGTTAATGGGTTACGGGTTAACGACCTGAAAAAAATAAGATCCAAACTACGGGGATGCGGGCGCATGAAGCATTTATGCGGCTACATTTGTGATCCGAGCGATGAGCCAAAATGTCCGCCGGAGCTCGCCGTATCAAAACCGGACTCCGCCGCAGCGGGCCCCACAACACCAGATCCAAACTCAAACGCCCTTGTTCTCCTCCTCCTCCTCCGCCGCCTCGAGAGCCCATCCCCTTCCTCGACGAGCTCAAGTCCACCCCCGATCCCGCCGCCGCCGTCTCCCTCCTCCTCCACTCTCCTTCCCACACCCACACCTACCCCACCATCTCTTCCCTCCTCCACCGCCTCGCCCGGGCCCACCTCTTCACCCACGTCCCCACCCTCCTCTCCCTCGCCCGCTCCCGCCGCGTCCCACTCCGTCCCGCTCTCCTTAACTCCCTCATCCACCACTACGGCCGGGCCCACCTCCCCGGTGAGGCCCTCCGCCTCTTCCGCTCCCTCACCTCCCCCTCCACCCAAACCCTCAACTTCCTCCTCAACGCCCTCGTCGACAATGGCCTCCTCCCCAAAGCCCAGTCGCTTCTGTCTCAAACAAGAATCCGGCCCAACGTCGTCTCATACAACATTGTCGTAAAGGGTGTTCTCAAAAAAGATGGCCTTGGTGCCGCACGCAAGGTGCTCGACGAAATGCCCAGGAGAGGGATTCGCCCTTCTGTTGTCATGTATAACATGCTAATTGGTTTTGCGGGTAAGAATGGAGAGCTGGGGAGAGCGAGGGAGCTGAAGGATGAGATGGTCCGTAAGGGAGTGGAGCCCAATGCAATTACTTATGGGATTTTGATGGAGGGGCTGTGCTTGGATGGGAGGTACGACGAGGCGAAGAAGCTGATGTTCGATATGGAGTACCAGGGGTGTGCTACGGAGGTCAGGAATTACGGGGTTTTAATGAGCGATTGTGGGAGGAGAGGGGATTTCGAAGGGATGAGGGAGTTGCTCGCAGAGATGAAGCGGAGGAAGATGAAGCCAGACAGCGTGATGTACAGTATTTGGTAAATTATTTGTGTGTCGCTGGGAGAGTTGATGAGGCATATAAGGTGTTGGTGGAGATGCAGATGAAGGGATGTGAGCCGAGTGCGGCTGTGTATAGAATGATGGTTGATGGGTTTTGTCGGGCTCGGGAATTTGACAAGGGGTTGAGGGTTTTGAGCGTGATGCTTTCTAGTGGACATTGCCCCCGCGGGGAGAGTTTCAGGTGTTTGATATCGGGGCTCTGTGAGGGTGGGAAGGTAGATGATGCATGTTTTGTTTTGGAAGAGATGGAAAAGAGAAAAATAACATTGGAGTTGGGGGGATGGTTGCTCTTGTTGAGGCCTTTTGTGGAAGATGTGATGGTAAGATTGAGCTTCTAGGCTTATTAACTTCCATGGACTTTGATGACGATGGGGATTAAGTATGAGGTGAGAGGTATGAAGCTACTTTATCCATAGCATTCAAATGTTGTTAAACCTAGTCAAATAAAATGTAAAATTTTAGTACTCTACCTGGTGAACACCGCATGAAAATTATGAATAATTTTAGTACAGATCAAAACATAGTTGATTAAACTAAGTTACCTGATTGTTTAATTTTTCACTGGATTATATACAGTTTTACCATATTTATGACAAAATTATTTCTTCCTTTTCTCACTACAATTACAGTTTTTTTAGCTGAATGTCATGTTATGTCATGTTCCAGATCTGTATAATATATTACATTTAAATGAGAGGAGTCATGTCTGTAGCAAAAATAATAAGAAATTTTATAATAGTTCTTTCGTATGCAATGTTGAGGAATGAGCACGGGATATGGTTAAAAAGTCATGGTTAAAAAAAATCTAGTAATAACAAACATTTAAGTAACAAGATGGGTGAAGGAAGAGGTAACAAACAGGTCAGATCACCATTTTACCAAAAAGCTTAATCTAATGAGTTGTATCTAAATGCTTAATCTATTGAGTTGTGGGCTTATTATGTATATAAAACAAGCTTAATCTAACCATTTTACCAAAAAGCTTAATCTAATGAGTTGTATCTAAATACTTAATCTATTGAGGTTTGGGCTTATTATGTATATAAAACAAACTTAACACTTAATGCACCCCCTTCTCAGCTAGACAAAAGGTCTACATTATAAATAGTTGCTCGTTTTTCAAAAGGATGAATGGAGGTAAATAGACATTTTCAATTGCCACTGATAAGGTTTGATACAATACCTCTTGAGACCTATTGCTCTAATGCCACGTTAGAAACCATTTTGCCCTGATGAGTTGAGGCAAACAATACTCATTCATACAGATGGACATACATATGTTCGCACAATCAAATGCACACAGGCTAAACTTCACCAAACCTCCCTAAAAATTTCACTTAAATCATATAATCTCCACTAATTTTAAAAACTATCAATACGACCCCCTAAATTTTATCACACCTACTCCTCCATTAACACAACCCATCATATGACATCACATGTTGTCATTACGTATAATTTCATTCTAAATTGACTCGTGTTATCTTAACCTATCCATAATTTAAATTTTTACCGTAACTTATCTAGAAAGTGGTATAACCTCGTCTCATTTGACCCTTCTTCTTTATCTATCTATTTATTAATTCTAAGCATAATCTGAAGACTAGGGTTCCATTTAGGTAATGATGGATTAAGTTTGATTTGGAGATGGCAACAAAAAGCGAGGAAAAATTATGGCTTGTTTAGATATGATGGGTTGAGTTTAAATTTGGACATGAGAATAGAAAACTGAGGAGAAAGATTAGTGCTTGATTTGGCATGATGTGTTAGGGTTTATTATGACATGCCACTAAAACAAGAAGGAAAATGTAGAGTTTGATTTAGATATGATGGTTACGGGTTGATTTTAGTGCTGCATTGAAAAAAGGAAATAGAAAACATTAGTTTTAGATTGAGGTATAATCGGCTAGTGTTGCTTTGGGAACATGACAATTGGAAAGGGGGTAAAAAAGATTAAGACTGATTTTGGGTGTAACAGGTTCTTAGATAGCTTAATAGCATGGTTCGAAGAATCAACCAATTAATCGATGGTATTTAGTCAGAATTGGCCAGAATCAGAATGAGAATCGATCAGAATCGGCCAATTCTATTCCGATTCCGGTTGATTTCAACACAACTATTATCAAAATGCAACAAATTAAGTAGCATCTTTTCGATTTTGTAGTGTAAAAATTTGATTTATTGATAGTGACTCCATAGGTCTCTAATCTGACACTATAAAGCAGGGATGTCAAATATTATTCGCTTTCAATGTCTCGTGTGTACAATGAGTATTCCCAAGTCCGAAAGAATCATATACTTACTCTTGCTAAATATTATAAATACTTCTCTTCCTTGCCAATAATCCCTAAAAGAGAAATTTTTGAGGAAGAACCAAAATTGGTAATTAACGGAGGAATAATTTGTTAGATTAGTTGTTTTTTTTAAAACTTGATTTGTTAGAAATAATGTTAAAGTTGGCTAAAAAATGAGCAATAATGTGTTGTCTTCGATATAAGTAATTAATATGTGTTGGAAATATTAGAACATAATTGTCATTAATATATTTAACATTATTTCAGTATGGAAAGAGTAACATAAAAATTTACGCCTATTGTTAACATGTATAGTTGACCACTTATTCATGATCAAATGTTGACTGTGATCTATGTATTTTGAAAATCATGTGGAGTGAAAATTGCGTGGAATTAAAAATTTAATACTACAAATCAAGCAAATAAAAAACCGGCTTTTAAGAACGTTAACACCATCATTTTTAGTTCATGAAATGCATAGGCTAGGAAGTTTCAATGCTCATGATTTTCAATTCACACGGGTTTAGGGTTTGTAGATTGCAATCAAAGTTCAAATTGTAGATAAAAGTTGCCTAATGTGTATTCTAATATGTTAGTATAATTTCATATGTTATCTATGTGTAATATATCTTCTCCTGATATGTATTACATGTATGTACATATGGGAGCGTGTGTAGAGTTTGACTAAGATCTTGTCAATAGGATTTGAATCACACTTAGAAAGTATATATTATGCAAGTATAATAGATGATTCAAACTGTTCAACATGATCTCAATAAGTTAAAATGTTTGAAAAAAAATATTTTTGTGATTTCTTACATGTGCATCAAGTCACACAAAAATGGATTGAAAGTGGAGAATTTTGTTGATCTTTGATTTGAAAAGTAAAAAGTGAAATTCGACCCTTGTATCATGAACTAAATACTTCAAAACCCATAGACGCCAATTTGTATTGGGTTTGGAACATTTTAGACCGTAATAATAACTAACTCACTACTTTCAAGTGTTTGTATTGGGGTTACTTGATGGATAAAGAAGAAAGTTTAAAATAGTCTAAATCTTAAATCTTGGTTTGTATACGCTCCAAATAATATAGATTAACTTCAACATAGTTGATCTTCAAAACGGATATCCTATCATCTAATTCCAGTAGGTAGGATTTGGTTGCAAATCCCACCGAGGGAGCCTGATCGAACTATATGTGTAGTATAGACACATATACGCACGCGAAAGTTGGAGTCAACTTTGAAAAGAACTAGGGTTTCTGTTGTGCGCGGTCTGTGGATCAAAAGAGGCAAGTAAATAAGGATCAGATAAATCCCAATCCGTTCAAAAAAAACTTTGATGATAATTGGGATGGATTGTGGGTCAAGGGGAGGATGCACCATGGTGGTGTGGCAATAATGAGATTGCACAATAACTATTGAGGGTTCCTCTTAAGGTTAATGGATAATGACAGAGGAGACCTCTCGTTCTTCCTTAGAGAGAATGACAAAAGAAGTGCATGCGGTTTGGTGGATCTCATCTCAAAGAAGTTAGAGAATCTGAATATTACCTTAGTTATATTGTGGTGGAGATTTTTCGCCACAAGTGACTGGACGGTGATCTTCACTACAAGCGAGAATGAGAATAAAAATTAAATGCACGCAAATAAAACACAATATAAAAGAACTCAAAAAATTTTACGTGAAAACACTTACTGGAAAACCACGGGAGGAGAGGGAAACTTTACTATAATTCTCAAGTTAAGAAAATTACAGTGTGTAGGAGATGTGTATGGATTGAAATTGAGATTTGCTTTCTTGGATCAAGATTGTATAGAAGTCTAAGGGATCCCTAAGGTGCGGAAAAAGTCCTCTTTCTTGTGAGAGTAACAGGTCTACTTATACTTGACTGAATTGCTGTTCTGGAGGCGGTGGATATCGGCGAGCTCTTCGCAATTGCATGATTTGGACGTTGTAACGACATCGATCATTGGTGTTGGTTTGTTGGGATTGCATGCCAAGATATCTGCCATTGTCCATAACTACTTGCGCTGAGTGGCGCTACACGTTATGAATGTGGAGAATTATGAGGCTGCGTTATTGATGGTGAAGATCAGGGGTGATCAGTTGCCGGAGTCTCGGTCGCGGAGTTGGAGGCTCTTGGAGCGGGAAAGATCCCGAGAAGGTAAAGACCTTTAAGTGACAGAAGGCGGTTCCATGATGGAAGGATCTTGAAGAAGGGCGATCTCGAGAAAGTCGGATGTGGTGGCGGCTGACTGTGGCCGGAGCCGTCTTCGGGAAACTAAATGTGGCGAAAGATTTGGACAACGGGGAATGTGGATTCCTTCGTGGAAGTTCTCGGTATCAAGGACACGTGTTGTCATCCTGATGAGGGTCAAATTTCGACCATAAAGCCAACTGAGAAAGATGAAAATCATATCACTTAGATCCCTGCATCGGAAAACTAAGAAAATGAAGATAAACGGGAGAGTATCGACGTAGGGTATGTGGTGGATTCAAAGCCATTCTTACCCTACCTTTGGTCCTTTGCAAATAGAATGTGGAAGCTGTCTTCTCTAGAGATTTTTCCTAAGAAACCTTACAGATGAACTAGTGCTTATTGATATGCATCTGTCTGGATGATGCTTGAGAGTAGGCAGGGAAAAAAAAAGTTGGCATTTATATCTTTGTGGTCATCTATGTGATGTGATAGCAAGTACAACAGCAGAAGCAACAACAAGAATGCCTTTGCCCAAATATTTGCGGTCAGTTACATGAACCCTTCTTAATTTAGATGAGTATTAGAAAAAATAGACCAAACTGCTTCTTTTGAGTCACAGTGACATACCAATTAGGCTTTACCGAAGGCAAATTTATAGATCCTGGATCACATAAATTCTTGACAGCTTTGATGGAAGGTTGGGTCATGTGAAAGCCTTACATGAGGTAGCAGAGAGCCAAACAAAGTCTTAGATGACTTGCTGGTTGCTTACAGTTGACGCTGATTTGTCTTCTGCCAATTGTGGCAAGTCATCCTCGACTTCATTCCCCTCTCCCCCACCTCATATAAGGCTCTGCCATGCGCACTATTACATGCCTTTCTTATATGTATAATCTCTCCACCTCTTCCTTTACGTCGCTTGGCAATTGATCTCATACTATTGCTTGTCTATATATAGACGTGTATTTAATGCCGTTCTAATTCTTGCCCAAGGGCATTGCTATTTAAAGTGGGGCCTGCCTCTCGTACCATCTGGATTCTTTCCTCCAAGCCTCCAAGGTAGAATAGAAAGGAGACAGAGGTATGAGGATCATTTGTAAGGCATATTCTAGCAAAAATTGAGAATGTTGTGGGTGGGGGAGGTATTTTGTGTTTATTAGGCTGTTATAGAATCTCTATTGGAGGCAGCAAGGGTGTCGAGGAGGCCCATGTTCGGAATATGATTTGTGATATGGGGCCAAACATTGTTTTTTTTCAACCCTGTATGCTTCCTTTTGTTTCTCTTTGCTGTGCAATCCATCACTGAACTCTACTAGCTATTTCTGCAAGTATGTTTTGTAATTCTATATTCAATATATATTGTTTTTTTATTGTTATCTCTACCAATATTACCTGGGATGTGCGTGCATGCGTGTATAGAATTTTGGGGTGGGGTGGGGCCCATGGGGGTTGTCCAGCCTCTGTCCGTTTGGAATCACGCTGTTGCAATTCCAATGAAGTAATCTGTTCCTTGTATCCAAAATGTTGAACTAAAATTATTTCCAATAAGCTATCTCTGTTTGGATTCTTTAAAAAAATTGATTTGTAATTTATATTGTCAGCTTGTATAATTGTGGGGGTCTTTTGATATTACTTATTTTTATATGCTAATTTTGTTTTTTCCAATATAAAGGGCACACCCAATGGTGGGAATAATATAGGAGAGCTACATGCATTATGTGTCTGGAACCATGCTTGTAATGTTGATCTCTGGTATGATCACCAATAAAAAAAAGAAACGGAAGAGGAGAAACAAGGAGGGATTAACTTGGTATGTTGTATGGCGCTATGAGTGCTCTCGGTAGCGCATGCAGGAATCCTTCATGAATTCTTCTGCATGTCATGTCTATTCTACTCAGTAAGGCAGTGGTAGCGATAGACAACTGGTTTAGCACATGCGAGGCCTATTGATGCGGACATCCAGAGCTGAAGAACGGAAAAATACGCTAGTTTGTTGTTGAAGACATGGAGCTTAGCCACGTGCATGATACATGTATCATCGATGGAGAAGATGTCTCGTTTCAATTTCTCAGTAGTAGCAGAATTCTATGTATTTTAAGTTTTTTTTTTTTTTTAGAGTTGTATTTTTATTTTAATTAGGAGTTTTAGTTTACTTATTTTGGAATTGTAGGATTCTATATTTGGAGTTGTAATTCTATTTTGATTAGGAGTTTTAGTTTATTCAAATTTTGTAAAAACCTATATAAGGCCATCTTGTATCAAACTATAGAAGGCAATGAAGAATTTTGATAAAAAAAATTATTATGTGAAATTGATGCATTCAATTTGTTTAGGATTTGATTTCTAATTACCCTATTAAAACCCTAAACCTTTCTCTTTTCTCTTTCTTTCCTTCACTCTGCGCCGCCAACAACCTCTCCGTCTCTTCTCCACACACAGCCAAAGAACCCCAACTTTCCTCTCTCTTCCTGCCCCACCGCTTGCAACGCTGCCTCCTCTCACCTCCCTTCATCGGCACGACGCCTTAGATCCCCTCCCTCACATGTGACGCCAATGCACCCCCAGTCGCCAACCTCCTCTCCTGCCCTCTCCCCCACCGATCTTGCCTGCCCCTCGACCAACGCCCACCCCTCTCCTCATCCTCTTCCTTGTGACGCCGCCACCTCGTCGCCACGCCGACATTGACGTGTCCTCGCCACCGCTTCTACATTGTCGAATCAATGTCGCCGATGTCACTCTGACAACGAACCACATCACCGATGCTAGCGGACTTCGCCCGCCTCAGCCCATCACCGTCTTCTTGAATCAATTTCAAACCCTGACAACAAGTGCAGATCCAGGCCCTCTTCAATAGCCGGAGCAGTTTCTTGACACCATCTGAGCCGGCTCCAAGTTGCAACAACCCAACCCGACTCCTCCAACAACTATTAGTTTAAGTTATAAAATCAGTTCAGATCCAAGCCCAAACCGAGATCCACGAACAAAAGAAAGAGAACGGGTTTAAGTTGTAAACTCGCGAAGGAGATCCGACCCGCGTGAACAGTAACATCAGACAAATCCAGACCCGCTAGCGCATCTATTTATTTTCGGGCCACAACTTTGACATCGACGTCCATTGAGATGATTTTGAGCCATTGCGATCGTGACGATGAGAGCTTCTCATCAGAGTCCACTTCATGTACTGAGATCTCTATGATTTTCAGTAGGCAATTTTTTTAACATGGTCTTTTATTTGCGAGTTTGATATTCATCTCTGTTATTTTATCACTTTTATTTGTTGCCACCAACATTTGTGAGTTGTGAGGATTTGCTATCCTGTGTTTACTGGTTGTTTGCATTGATTTTATAACTTGCTATCATAACTAGTATTTGCACCATTTTATTTTTAGATCTAAAACGGTACAACTATGGTTACATCATTTTGTTAAAATTCATCTGCTTACATATTAGTTTTAATTGTTTGCCTACCTAAGATCGTACAGGCGGTGAAACGTAGAAAGTTTGTTAAATCACGGTTTATGACGCCCTCACGTATCACGTTTCACATCACTACGTTTTGAGTTCTTTGTTTTATCGACCCGCCGTCCAAGCTGTTATGGTCCCACGTTCGTTGTTCTTTTCATCTACTTTACTGAATTTCATCCTTCTTTACAATCGTAACACTTCTTATAACTTAATTCTACTTATTTTATAGTTAGGGTGAACCTTATAATTATTAAAGCGCCAGGATACTGGACTATTGTTATCTTTGAGAAAGTTCTAAAATATTGGTGAACTCCAGTATCCACCAGATCTCAAATGTTAAAAGTTCACATATGAATCTAGTTAAAACTTTTTTTATGCTTCCTGTCGCATTGACTATTGATTCCCTTTGCTGGGATTTATTATCATATACATACATATAGGTGAAGCGCGCAACCCAATCTTGCATTGACTAATTAGTGTAGGAATATTTTTTTGCAAATAGCTGATGGTCCAAATAGCTAATGTAATATCATCTGATCGCACTTGCAGATACTTCTTGTTTGATCAAGGCACAAATGGATGGACTTTTTCATGCCAACTAGCTGTTCAGGGTGTCCCTTCGGATTTGGAGAGGGTGTGTGAGCTGGATACTACTGAAAGTATACTGCATGTCACTCTTATGATAGCAACACTTTTTGAATCTTAATTTTGCATATGTTCATACTTAGGGTAAACCTTGTTATTATTGAAAGCACCAGAATACTGGACTATTGTTCTCTGAGAGAGTTTCTAAATTGACAGTGAACTTCAGTGCCACTGGATTTCAACATGTTAAAAGTTCACGTGTGAATCTATTTTAAACTTTTGATGCTTATCGCGTTGACTACTGATTCCCTTTGCTGGGAATTATTATCACGTGCATAGATTTATAGATGAAGCACATCCCTCCGACTCTGCATTGACTAATTAGTGTAGGAATATCTTTTGCAAATAGCTGATGTTCCAAATAGCTAAGATATTCATCTGATTACAGTTTCAGATACTTCTAGTTTGATCAAGGCACAAATATCTGGACCTTTTCATGCCAACTTCCTGTTTCAGAATGCCCCTTTGAAATGGAGAGGGTGGGTGAGCTGCACTCAGTGTACTGGGTCATCCTATCTTTTATAATGGTGACACATTTTGAAACTTATTAATTCTGCATATGGGTTAATGGGGTAAACCTTATAATTAGTGAGAGCACCATAATGCTGGACTATTGTTGTCTCTGAGTAAGTTTTAAAATGTTGGTGAACTCGTGTTCACTGGATCTCAGCATGTTAAAGTTCACATATGAATCTAGTTAAAACTTTTTTATGCTACCTGTCACATTAATTACTGTTCCTTTTGCTAGGAATATTATCATGTACATAGATATAGATGCTGCATTGACTAATTAGTGTAGGAATATCTTTGCACAATAGCTGATGTTCCAAAAAGTTAATCTTATCTGATCACAGTTGCAGGTACTTCTAGTTTGATCAAGGCATTGGCTGGACTTTTCATTCCAAATTCCTGTCAGAATGTCCCTTTGGAATTGGAGAGGGTGGTGTGGGCTCGATTCTGCTATATATATGGACTGCAGACGTTTCATGAAGGTGGAAATCGGTGTCATTGGAATTGTTATTCATTCTGCTGTTCTTAGAAAGAATTGGATTCTCTCAGAACTTAAAGTGAAATCCAGAATCTAGAGATATTGTCTTACATTGACTTCGAGCAGATAACTTATTCTCATGTTTCCTGTAGTTGCCTGGAATTTGTTGAAGATGTATTCTCCACTTGTCTTGTTCAGATCATTGTTGCTGGTGTATTTTGAATGAATTTGATCTGAAAGATGTGTATTGTGGTAAATAAATGCCTTGTAAATGCTGATCCTCTGTATTCTGGGCAATGTATAATTATACTTGCTGTGTTTCCCTAAAATTTTCAATGCTGAAAGACATTAGTTTGTGAACTATTACCGATGTAACATTATCATTTTTACTGAAATATTTCATGAGTTGTGCCTGTCCTAAGTATTCGGGCTACGAAAAACACTGGTGCTAATAGTGAATAATACAAAATACGAGATGTATGCTATGAAATGTATAAATATTAGCTCATACGAAGGGTTGGAAATTTCCAGTTAGCAAACACCATATTTTAATTAGCTAACATATGGTTAGAGAGAATTGAATCACAAATGTCACATGTAGGGAGGAAATGTCATATGATGTAAGTTAAACTAATTTTATTATGATTTTAATTGCATTTTCTAAATTGATAAATTAAAGTGAGACACTAAGAGTTCAATTAGATTCTATGAGATCAGATGCTTAGATTCATAAGGTAAAGGTGAATGTGAAAAATACTTAGAGAAATCTACATCTCGTGGACTGGAGTTTTTGTATGTGATAATTTTAGGGATTTGTATGTATTTTTCAAGGTGAAAGAGAACTGTTAGTGATTGGAAAATAAAAAAAATTATATCATAATAAATACTCCAATGAGTGTGTTTGAGTACTTTCTATTGTTTCAAAGTCACAATTAAAGGTGAAATTGCAAAGTAATATAAAAAATTTATACATTTTGAATTTATCTCTTATATTTTTTCTAAAGATGATAGAGAGTACTCTTTTGCGTATCCAAATGAAAGACTCATTTTATCCGAAGCATCCAGGGATAAAATTATAAATCTTAATCGAATTTCGAAGGATTTTCTTAGGCCTGTTTGGTTTGATGGAAGTGGGAGGAAAATGTGTAAGTGAAAAATGATGAAAAATGTGGAAGTGTAGTGGAAATTGAGATTTGTGCAATTCTCATTATCGTGTTTATTGTAATGTGAAAGTGTAAGTGAAGAAATATATTTATTTTCGGGTTGGTTTTGGTTAGTAATGTAGAAGTAGAAGTGGAAAAGTTGACCATAAAATAATATAAATTTATAAATTAATTCTGAAATGACATTTTAAAACTGTTAATTGAACTGCACATGAGATTTATATGACACCAAAATTAACTGTTTTGAACTACAAACTGATTACAAGTGAAACTTATATGACCACAAAACTAACTGTAGCACCTTAAAAAGTAGAAAAATGGTAGTGTAAAAGGGAGAAGTAAAATGGAAAAGAGAAAAGAGAAAAGAGAAAAGAGAAAAAAGTTTTCTCATTTCCCATTCTGATTCATTTCCTATAACCAAACACACCCACGAAAAAATGTTAATCGATTGGGATCTGGGTTCTCACCAATTTGGACATGAAGGAGAAGACATCAAACTCTATATCAAGGTAATATACTCTGATTATTTTTTCTTGAATTTCTAAGCAAACATTAAATTTTTATTTTATATAGGAAACCCAACATTTTTTGAAGGGAATCGCCCTCGATATGTATACTTTTGTAAGAAAAATAAACAATTATATCAGATTGGGACAAATTTTGAATAAATCTTTTTTAAAAACAATTATACAAATAAACCTATTTCAAAAATATTTCTAAAAACCGACCTTCTTCGTGCCACGTTGGCACCAAGTCAGCCAATGGTGGACTTGGGCGCCAACATGGCGTGTTGTGGTGTAATTCATAGAAGTCCGGCCTTGACAAGGCTGGACTTATAATTTTCTGTTATTATAAGTACGCCCTCACCAGGCCGGAGTATTAGAGCCCTGTGTTATAAAATCCGGCCTTTCGAAAGATGGATTTACATCACTTCACAAACAAGCCACATGTGAGTATGTTGTGAATGTTCAGCAAATATAGTGAATGTTCATTTACAGAGTTTACATAGTTTTCAAAATTGTCAAGGTCGCACTTTCAGTTACAGAAACCCCAAAAACTGATGTGAGTGTACTGAAAATGTAATGAATATTCACATATAGAATGCAGCCTTAGGGAGGCCGCACTTTTTTTTACATAGTTTTCAAAAGTGTGGCTTGGCAAGGCTGCACTTCCAATTACAGAAACCCCAGAAAACTGATACATAGGCCTCGACAAATCCGATCAATACAGAACTCACAGAACCGACTCCAATATAAAATTTACAAACAACTCCCAACAAATCTGATCCACAGTCTTAATCCAAAACTCAACATATCAATTCACAACACAATCATATACACAACTTATCAAAATACATTAAAACTCAATCACAAACTCCAATACACAAACTCAAGTTCCCAACATATCAATATGTAAACACAAATCCACAACACAAATTAATATGTCATATAGAAATTTCATCAAACTCATTCATGTATCACAATATATCAAATAATACAAATATTTCAATTAAAAAACAAGATAATGCAGTCTAATTCCACGACTTCATTCTCATCCTCAGTCACACCTACGTGTAGTGGCAGTCTGAGAGTCAGACTGTGAATGTGATGGTCCCGCTGCTCCCTCATTTTCTCGATGTCCTATCCATCTAGCAATAGTATCAGGCTGAGAAGGTCCTACCTCGTCCTGTGGATGTTTGACACGTTGTGTATAAATTATTTGCTGTCGTGGCGGATGTGCTTGGTGTGCATACCGGCTTCTTCTTACCATGCTCTCAACGAAAATCTGAATCCTACGGGAGTATCGAGACCCTCTGAGTCTCGTTCTTCAAAGCCTCCACCACCATCGTATCCACGGTGAAATATCCCTCAACCTATATCAAGAAAAAGAATGTCTATTACTGATATTTATGCATACTTGGATGTTATAGTATGGTTTAACAATATACATGCCGCAATGATCCCTTTTATGTTCTTTCAATGGCGTTATTTATGCACAAATTGTTTTGATGCTATTTTTTTAATAGTCAAGGGGCGCATGAAGGCACCAAATGTCACACAGGAGCGCGCAAGGGTTCGAACAGGTGACCTGTGGGTGAGCGGAGCTCTTACGAACCCAAGACCTGACCGAAATGCCACTTGCGGGGTGGCAACAAATTATGACTTCTCTTCCAGCATGTGGCATGGGATCCATACGCATGACCGACATTGGTGGTTATTTTTTCTATTCTGCACGGATGCCACACAAACTCTTATATTATCTCAGCACTTGCTGCATGCGTTTCATGATATACGCTAGTGTTAGAAATTAATTGACTGAGAAGGAACTCATTTAAGATGATTTGGGCATGTGCAACAGAGGCTAAGTGCATAGTCAAACAAGTAACACGCGACCATAATTAATAGAGTACTGAGGGACTAAATTTGACCTAAAATAACATGGATGAAGGTAATTAAAAAAGAATATATTAGTTGTTAATTTAATCAAGGAGATAGAGCTGAATGGA